>LPNX010958892.1:160429-197759 GCA_001517045.1 Pseudotsuga menziesii
CAACGGACTCCCGGACCTAAGAGAGGACTCATAGCATGGGTACCAAATGCAAAGGGGAGCTGACTAGGACACCCATGTAAAGGAAAGCTCTACGATTCACATAGTACCACTTCTAAGAGCAGCATGAAGGTTCCGTGATACCATGGAATGGGTTCGTACCTAAGGTTAAGATGGAACAGTCATAAGGAAATGCATAAGTGCAAGCGGATGTGAAATCCTAACCTATATGCCAGTTCAGACATAATACCTATGACAGGCACGAATGGGTCGAAACCTCTTAGAGAGTGTACAAAACGGGATCCTACATGACAACCATATAATTCCAAAACAACCCAAAATAGTCAATAAAGAATTCAAACTATAGGATATAGGGAGGAATGATCATGACAACAGCACCCAACGAAAACAATGCGGTGAACGATGAGACATAAAAAGGAAACTAACGTGTAGACCCAACGTTCATGCATACACTACCACCCCCATGAGGGTGACCACTAGTGTAAAGACCAAGCGAAGGGAATAAAAATCCTCCACAAATGGAGTAGAGGATGGAATATGACCATTCCCAAATCTATGAGCACGGTAAGGGGCTGTGATGCCCCCAAGTCTAACACCAGAGTCCGTACTAGGACCAAGGACGGGTGATAAGATACCAGGCATGCCAAAAATAAAAGGACCTGAACTCAAGAGAGCATAAATATACTCAAGTAACCATGATCCCAAAGGCCAACTAGCGCACAAAGAGCACACTCCTAAGAAAATCTACAGCCAAAATATAAGCAAACTAAGGGGAGGATATGTGAGCTCCCGAATGCAGCAGGTATGTCTCACCTAGGAGAGGCTCGAAACTCCCATACACTACAAGTGGAGGTACGTAACCAATTATAGTGGCCCTCAGCTTCAATGCGTAAAATGACTGTGCTGTCCGACCTCTACCTGGCCGGGACACCTGCAGAATAAACTCTACAAGTACCCCCTCGATATCCTAGGTAAGGTCACTAAGGTCACCTCAATATAATCAAAGCTCAGGCGGACAGTCGCAGGCAGGATTGACCGTATGGGCAGGGTAGCAAAGCCTGAAACTCTCAAAAGAGCCCCCAGATACGAATACAATCCTGGCTATATCGTCGGTGCTACACAGTTACCGACCAGGGGTTATCCCAATCAACAACCGCTCACACTGCCTCGTGCTTAACTCCCTTTTGAGAGGAGGATCCTGAGAACGCTGGTTATACCAAGGGTTTCACACACTCCCTGGACAGACACCTAGATGTTGTTGTTTAGCGATCTTGGAGAATTTACTTACAATGAACTATTCCAAGATCCTAAAACCTAAGCTTGTTGGTGCACCCTAGAAAAGAAAAGAGTGTAATTCATTTTATTTTAGCGTTGATTTTAATTGGCTGTAATTACTCAAAGGGAAATGGCCATGCAACTAGTGATATGAAGACTCAGCAGTGAAATAAAAGTGCACACCATAACAAACAATGCTAAGTGCAATCTTTGTCAAATGAAAAAAATGGTATGCCACTACATGAGATGCATAAATATATATTCCTTTCCGAATGCCAATGCAATCCTTCCTATATGAAAACCTAAACACAACTCTCATCCAAGCAATCCAATGAAAGTACCTCCTCAAATCCATATCTAAGATGCAACTACTTTGTATTTTTCAATATAAAAGAATGAAAAATGCAATAAAAGTCATCTAAAACTCTCAGTCTCTATAGCAAGTATAAAAGACAAGCCCAGCAAGACACCAAGACAAAAGAGTAATGCACTAATGGCAAAACAAAAAGGATAAATGACTAAAACTACTTTCAAAGAAAAATCAATGAAAGAGCGGTCTCTGGTCACAAAAGAAGCATCCAACGGACAACATCAGACCCAAGGAAGACCCAACCACACTCACAACCCACCCAGCAACTTCCCACAACATCAGAATCACCAAAAGGGAGGATGTACGCGACTGTATAAAGAACAACTGCGTATGTGCACGACTTTGAGCCAAAAATCCGTGTATGTACGTGAATTTTGTCCAAAAACCCACGTATACAGAGAAGGCAGTGGTAAAAAGAAGGTCAAGGCCAAACCAATAAAGGGGAGTGTCAATGGACAAACGTACTATAAAATGTGACACAGAAACAGAGAGAAACAGAGAGCAAATCAATAATATCAAGACCATTGTGCCCGCAAACCCCAAATAAAAACAAGGGATATCCCCAGTAGAGTCGCCATTTCTGTTACAGAGAGAAATTCCTATGGCTTGGGGTACCACAACAGATAGCTAGACTCCATAAATCAATCTTTCCCAATATGCAATAGAAATAAAATGTCTAACACTAAAGGATCGAACCTCATACCTTATTCCGGACGGTTGAAGTAGATCTCCGTTTAGCTTTCCAATCTTCTGCTTGAATTGATAAAATACTTCCTCAACAACAAGTAAACAATACAAGCATGCTATATATCATGGTGTTAGATCTATTCTAGCATATATAATCAATAATGTATAAGCATTTGACATATTCCAATGGATACAATATTCATTCAAATACACATTACTGGACAGGAAAAGATATTTCTATTAATATGAATCAGAGATTACAAGATAGAGACAACCTTTGACGGCACGTCTACGAACCGGAGAAACTGAATCCCCCACTTGGGCCTCCACCACCTCAATCCTCCATCACTCAGATAGCAAGCTCACTAGCAAAGGGCAAGCTTGGGAAGAACACAACAGTGCTCCAAGGGACAAAGGGATGCAGACTCAAGCATAAGTTCTGGCAACAATGGACTATAGTTTCATTACTTTCAATTCTCTCTTATGCTTTCAATGTCTCAATGGGTTCCTTATATAGCTTTTCAAAGGGATACTGAAAGGTCGAATCCGTGCGATCTCAAGGCATATGGAAGGCCAGGAGTCATATGAGTCAGATCCAAGTCAAGGAACACTCCAAAAGGATTTGGATTATGCACACATCCCGATGTACGCGACTATAGGGGTAATATCCACGTATGTACGCGGTTATCGGGGTAAAAGCCACATATATCACTTTTCTTATGTTTTTGGGGATGGTCAAGGATACATCAAAAGACAAAAAGTGGTCCATAGGGGCTAATGAGTTTGCAGCGGGACAGGGGAAGGCCATACAATGTGTGATTCACCTAGTGTGGTGAAATCTGCTATAACAAGAAGGACCTCCAAGAAAGCAAGCAAGAAAAGAAGATGCAGAAGAGTATGTGCTATTCTCTACACTCTTTGGGTCTCTAATACCTGGAGAAGACACTTGGCTGATTGATAGTGGTGCTTCAAAGCACATGACGGGACAAAAGAAAACTCTATCCAAACTCGAAGAAAGGAGCTCTCCTCAGAAAGTATACCTAGGAGATGACTATCAATATCCGATCAAAGGAGTTGGTGAAGAAACCTACAAACTTGATTTAGGTAATCCCCTAAAGATGAAAGATGTATTATATGTACCTGGTTTAAAGAATAACTTACTTTCTATGTCAGATTTAGATAAGAAAGGATTCAAAGTTGCTTTCAAGTACACATGTGGCCCAGAGGAAAGAATATTGAAGATGCAATCATCATTGGTGGAGAAGAAGGAGGCTTGTATAAACTAAAGGGGAACTCAGAAACAACCTTTGTGCATGAGTCCACTGACCATAGTGAACTATGGCATATAAGGCTTGCCCACATTAACTACAAAGCTTTACCTCATGTGAACAAGGTAGTGATGGGATTACCAGACATGAAGATCAAGCATGAAGGCATTTGCAGAGGATGTGCGAAGGGAAAGAACATCAAGAATCCATTTCTGAAGAGTGAAACTAAAAAAAAAGGTACGTTGGAATTGATTCATTCAGATGTATGTGGTCCAATGTCTTCTACATCCTTAAGTGGCTTTGAATATTATATCACATTCATTGATGACTTTCCAAGAAATACTTGGATATACTTCTTGAAAGCGAAGAGTGAAGTGTTTGAGAAATTCAAGGAGTTCAAAGCATTGATAGAGAATCTTTCAGACAAGAAGATAAAGACACTCCGATCAGACAATGGAGGAGAATATACCTCAAAAGAGTTTGAGGATTTTTGCAAAGATGTCGAAATCAAGAGGGAACTAACTACTCCCTACAACCTGCAACAGAATGGGGTTGCAGAAAGAAAGAACAGAACCATCATGGAGGCAATGATATATGATCAAGATCTTCCAATGCATCTATCGGAAAAAGCAGCAAGAACTGCTGTATATGTGCAGAATAGAATATATCACAGTGCTCTTGGGTTCAAGACTCTAGAAGAGTTGTTCATGGGAAAGAAGCCTGAGGTAAGTCAAATCAAAATATTTGGTTGTCCAGTATATATTTATATACCAAAAGAGAAAAGAACCAAGTTAGATCCTTCCAGAAAGAAGGGGATATTTGTTGGATATTGTGAAGTATCCAAAGCATTTAGAATTTACATTCCTGGATTCCATCGCATGGAAATCAATCGAGATGTGACATTCGATGAAGAGGCATCCCTCAAGAGATCCAGGAAGTGCCAACATGAAGAAGTGTATGAAGAAGAGACACCTCCCAGAAATGAGGAAATTACATATCTCCCTGAAGAAGTAGTTCCTGAAGAACATGATATGGCAGAACCACAAGAACCCCCTATGATGGAGATACCAAGAAAGAGAAAGCCTGCTTGGACAAGAGAATTTATACGAGAGCTAGAAATATATGGAGCTCCTGAAGGCTCCACAAGGGAAAGGAAGAAACCTAAGACCTTTTCCAACTATGTAGCCTTGATGTGTGATCTTGTAGATCAAGAACCTACAAACTATGAAGAAGAAGTATAGAAGAAAGAATGGAAAGATGCAATGACTAAAGAATACCAGTCAATAATGAAGAATGATGTATGGGATATAGTTCCCAAACCAGAAGGAAAGAGTATAGTATCCTCCAAATGGATATACAAAATAAAGCATGCAGCTGACGAAAGTATCGAGAAGTATAAAGCAATATTTGTGGCCAGAGGTTTCTCTCAGAAAGAGGGAATTGATTATGAAGAGACATTTTCCCCAGTAGCACTGTATACTTTGATTAGAGCTATCATGGCACTTGCATCCATAATGAAGTGGGACTTACACCATATGGATGTGAAAACAGCCTTTCTGAATGGTGTGATCAAAAGAATAAGTATACATAGAACAACCACAAGGATTTGAAGTTGAAGATAGACATACTCACATATGTAAGTTGAAGAAGGCCTTGTATGGCCTGAAACAAGCTCCTCAAGCTTGGTATGAAAGGATAGATAGTTTCCTGTCAAGCATGGGTTTCACCAAGAGTAAAGCTGATCCTAACCTTTATCTCAAGATTGTAGAAGATGAACCTGTCATCCTGCTACTATATGTGGATGACTTATTCTTGACAGGGAATGAGAAACAAATTATGGAAAGCAAGAAGAAACTAGCAAAAGAATTTGAAATGAAAGACCTTGGATTGATGCATTATTTCCTAGGTCTGGAAGTATGGAAAAGTACAGAAGGAATCTTTCTCAACCAGGGAAAGTATGTGGTAGAGATATTGAAAAGATTCAATATGTTGGAATGCAAAGCCATGGCCACACCCATGGACTCCAACCTGAAGCTGTTAGCTGATGACTCATCTGAGTTAGTGGATGTGACTCAATACAGACAGATCATTGGGTCATTGATGTACTAAACAAATACTAGACCAGACATTTGTTTTGCTGTGAACACCTTGAGTCAATATTTTGTTCAACCAAGATGGGTTCAACTAGTAGCTACAAAACATGTGATGAGATATCTAAAAGGGACGATAGACTTTGGTCTATACTATGATGGTATCCATGAGTATAGATTGTATGGCTATACAGATGCAGATTGGGCTGGAAGTGTCTCAGACAGAAAAAGCACATCATGTGGATGTTATAGTCTGGGATCTGCTATGATTTCATGGTTTAGCAGAAAGCAGTCTAGTGTTGCTCTAAGCACAGCCGAAGCAGAATATATAGTAGCTTTCTCTGCTAGTTGTGAAGCCATATGGCTATGGAAGCTGATGTTAGGTTTATTCAACCTAGAGTTGGACACTACCATGATTCTATGTGACAATCAAAGTTGCATAAAGATGACAGAGAACCCAGTATTCCACGATAGATCGAAGCACATAGAAATTAGGTATTTCTATATTCAAGATATGATGCAGAAGGGAGCCATAAAGATCCAGTATGTGAGTACTGATGAACAAGTTGTTGATGTGCTGACGAAGCCTTTGTCTTGAGTAAAGTTTGAACACTTTCAAGACAAGCTTGGTGTGGTTCAGAAGGACCTTCCTCGAAAGGGGGAGTAGTGATGTTGCAATGGGATTGTATCATCCATGGGTACCTGCCCTGAAGTGATCCAGTGATCTCAGCCCCCGTGAATGTGGTGGGATTGCATCATCCCTAAACTTCGGTTCAAAATGTATCTGGAGGTCTCGGCCCCTGTGAAAGTGGCAGATTGCATCATCCCTGAACTTCGGTTCAAAATGTATCCGGAGGTCTCGGCCACTGTCAATGTGGTGGGATTACATCATCCCTGAACTTCGGTTCAAAATGTATCCAGAGGTCTCGCCTCCCATGAAAGTGGTAGATTGCATCATCCCTAAACTTCGGTTCAAAATGTATCTGGAGGTCTCGGCCCCCGTGAAAGTGGCGGATTGCATCATCCCTGAACTTCGGTTCAAAATGTATTTGGAGGTCTCGACCCCTGTGAAAGTGGCAGATTACATCATCCCTGAACCTCGGTTCAAAATGTATCTGGAGGTCTCGACCCCCGTGAATGTGGTGGGATTGCATCATCCTTGAACCTCGGTTCAAAATGTATTTGAAGATTTCGGTCCTCGTGAAAGTGGTAGGATTGTATCATCCCTGGACTTAGGTCCAAAAGTGATCCAAAGACTTTCGTCTTTGTGTTGTGGATTGCAGGTTGTTGCTGATGATGATGATGTACTGATCAAAAGATTAGAGTATGATGATGATGATGTTACTGATCGAAATATCAGAGTATGATGATGATGTTGTTGCTGTTCAAAAGATTAGAGTATGATGATGATGATGTTGCTGTTCGAAATATCAGAGTATGATGATGATGATGTTGCTTTTTGAAAGATTAGAGTATGATGATGATGATGTTGTTGATCGAAAGTTCAAAGTGCTGAAGATGTTGCTACTGATCAAAAAGTGTGAAATATGTTGCTACTGATTGAAAGGTCAAAGATGTTGCTGATCGAAGCGGTTAAAGTGTTGATGTTGCTGAAGAATGAAGATTGAAGATGAAGACTACATGATGTTGAAAATCTTCAAATGATTTATAGATGTGTTACCCTGATGATGTCACATGATGTCCTCTATCTCTCTCTCTCCTATTATTATTGTTTTTGATGTTGTTGTAGAATACCCTTCTTGTTAAGGGGGAGTATTGAAATATTGTAACTTCGAAGAATATTCTATATGTATCTTTTATGGTTTCCGAGGGTCATATCGGGAGAACCACTTGTATGAATTTGTATCCCGATGCTTCTAATCAGAAGAACTAATAAGAGTCATGAGGTAGTCCCCTATATTTGTAAAGGTGGATCATTAGGACCCCAGTGTGGTTACTTGAGCCTACATGTGTAACTCGAGCCTACATGTCAGATGAGTTAATTAAAGTGAACAGATGAATATAAATAGAGGTGTGGCGCTCCTCATTTGGAACACACACTCTCACTTGTGTAGCGCATTAGTGGAGAAGAGAAGAGTAGCAGGAGAAGGAGGAGGATCAGGCTTTGATCTCCTTGCTGGTTTTATCTTTTACCTTTTTGGGGCATCTATATTGAGGAGGCTTTTGCTGGGTTTTTCCCTTTAGGGTTTTCCCAGGATAAATCTGTGTTGTTCTTGTGATGCTGTTTCTTTCAGTGATATTGTTTATATGCTTTTGTTATGAAAATGAAATGAAATACTGATGTTCTAGCTTACCATATGAAAATTTAACACACTGCAGATTTCTTCACTGACAACTCATGGAGTTTCTTAGCCAATGATTCTACAGTGGGAGAAATTCCTGAACCAACCACACCATCAACATGGGGTATAGGCTTGGGTTTCTCTTCATTATTGGTAGATCTCGATGCCTCAGGTATGATTTCATACAAAATCCCAGAATGATCATATATCAAGTCTAACTGTTGGGCACCAAGGATAACCTCTTCTTCTATGGTCACCCCCAAAGTGGATACGTCCTTAGAGATATAAGGGAGTAAATATTTTAAGAACCATTGTAATAAAAAATCAGGGGGTATAGTGGCTTTAATAAGCCTCTTTCATATTTTCCACTCTTGGATGCGATCCAAGATATGTGGGGCCTTGTTTTGCCAAAAATTAGACAACAAGTCTGTGCCGACATCATACCGGACATGAAGTTGAATGTGATTAAGGGAAACAGTTTCCAAATCCAAAAAATTGTCATATGCAGTAGAGGGAATTTCTGTGTACCATTTTGCTGCAACATGATTCAAGGTTCTCTGGAAAAGCCTCAACCAAAGGGAGTCATCATTCAATGAGTTCGAAGAGCACCAAAGGTGGAAAGTGGCTATGTGTGCACCTGGATCTTTGCCAGCTTTGCCTTCAAAATTAGGAATGTCTAAAGGTAAATTAATAGGTATAGGTGGACATGCTGCACTATGCCACATGGGGTCATTCATCAACTTTGACAAATCTGGAAAATTTAAAGTTGCTAGGAAAGGAAGATTTGGCCTAACCGGGGTCTGAAAATAAGGAATTTGGCATGTAGAAGGACCTTCCCCCAGGTTCCCAAACAAAAAGGTGGGGTTGTCCCTAACTACTAGTTGTGATGTAGTTGGACGACTTTGAAAGGGATTCCACCCAAAAATCCAGTGGATTTCTTGTTTGTGGTGCATTATAAGTGGTTTGGGATGCTCTAGATGAAACTTGAGTTTGAAAAATAGTAGCAGGTATCCCTCTACTGAAAAGAAAAAAGGGAGAGCTCGTGAAAGGGGCTGAAACTGATGTCTGAAAATTATGAACAAAAGAATTTATGTTTCCAGACTGCATGCCCGTATATGTAGGAGTAGGACCTACATAAGGAGTGGATGGGGAATTATGCCCCCCATTCCACAGATCACCCTCAATGAACGAGGAGGATCCACTTGGACTGCTCTAAGAAGTTTGCATAAAGGAAGGGGAAGAAAAAGGTGCACTAGGAATACTAGTGACCACCTCACTAGATGGATCTACTACATTAGAGGGAGCCGAGGGTTGAACCACGCTACTACTTGGTGACAGGGGTGCAGTAGATGCACTTGGTAGTGGAGCACCAACCGGGGGAGGTGGGAATATACCAACCAAAATGGATGAAGTTGGGGTAGAAATACCCTCTCCAGAGCTAGACATATCTTTGCTCAAAGGAACACCAATAACAGGAGAATTAAAAGGGAGAACCTAGAAAATCACAGGATCGTTCAAATCAGTTAGAGGTGGGTTAAAATTTCTTGCAAACTCGCCATCCTACAAGTCTTCAATCTCTAATGTAGTTGTTTCCTCCTGATTAATCCTAAGTTTTGGTTCACCTAGAACTTCACTACTCCTACTGGTTCAAAAGAATTGTCAGTATCTAGTCTACGCCTTTGAGAGGGTGGTGGAGGTTCCACTATAAAATATGGAGGAAGGTTTTGCAACCTTCTTGACCTATGAATAGGTTGGTACTCCATAGATATAAATTTGACTCAAACACACCTAAAGGACAACTAATCATAGACAAACAAAAAAGAGCTCACTAAAAATGGCCTAAAGTCACACAAACACAACAGATATAAGGTACACCTTCCAAAGGAAAGCCTGGGATGATTAGGGCCCAAGTCCAAACAGTGAATACTAAAGGATGGTTACTTGGAATCCCGTGAAGATGTTACTGGGTGCAAGCATTGGAATCTACCAACCACCCTCCCAAACTGTCTACCGAGGTTACCTTCCAAGTCTGTCCTAGGTGTACTGGAAATAGCCTTCCAGTAACACTTGTGTATGATCCCTACTGTAAAGAAACTAAAGGCTACCAAATCTACACCGAAATTCTGGAGGAATAGTCGCAAGCCTGATCCTTATGCATGGGAAGGATAGATGATCTTGAAACCCTGTCAACACCAGCACCTCACGGGGCCTAAGAATTGGCATTGACAAGATCCCCAAACACATAAAAATCCTGATGTACGATCAAATAAGGAAGTGGAGGGTCATCTCCTGAACTAGGTTCTCATGCGGCCTCGTGCTTAACTCCTGTGTGAGAGGAGATTTCTAGATGGTCTCTTGTAGAAGAGGATTTACCTAATAAAAGGCCACTACATTTGAATTCAAATGCTCCCTAGTCCAAAATCCTAGCCTGAACTAGTTGATGTATGAGCCTAAAAAAAGAAACTTACTAATAAAATTTTAATTAATCGTTCTTTTAAATGGGTTTTATGAGTCAAAGTTAGTGGAATGAGACTGCATGATGTTGTAGACTCAGTAGAAAGAAAGAAAATGATGTATATAAGAAATTCAAAGTAAATGCAACTACAATGCCAATTTTTCTTTCTTTTTCTTTGTAAATGCAAGCTAATGATTTAAAAAAAAAAGAGAAACTATAAGACTTAATTTTTTTTTTGATATTTTTTTTTTGAAAAAATAGTGAAAAGAACAACTAACAGCAAAAAGTGAAAAAATGCTTTTTGTATTTTCTTTTTCAAAAAAAATAAAAAAATATAATGCAAGTAAATGTGAGTTGAGTGAGTTTAAACAATTTGATCATATAACAGTAAATGATGCAATCAGACCCTACAGTAACACACTTCACCCAAACAAGAAGAAATGGCTCAAAATATAGACTTGGCAGAACTATCAATTCGCAAGGAATAATAGATACAAAAGAAGGAAATAATGGCTGAATTAAACTACCAGAAAGGAATTCCAAAGTATATCAGTGTTTCAAAGGACTGATTAATGACCCAAAAGCACAAGCACTGAGACCAAAGTCCAAGCAGGAGGGACCTAACACATTTACCAATGACTAATTCAAACTAAAAGCACTTAAACAACTTGACTATTCAAGAAAATAGTGAAATGTATAGACCTAAAACCATAGTATCATGCCAAAAAGAGCCTTACCAAGCATATGAGAAATCACAAAAACAAGGACAAGCAAGAACCTCATGAACTCACAAACACCTACAGGAAATACATGACTGTCATCAAGGCATGTTTCGTACCATATGAGACTGTTAGTAGAGAAACCAACGTATACAACAAGTAATACGTGAATTTTACCAAGGCAACCCACGTATGCTATCAAACAATTTCAAAAAGAAAAACAATTGACAAATAGGACTGAACATGCAATACTAGAAATCAAAGGTAAAATCAAAACAAATCATTCATAAAATTAGACAGAGCAAAAAATGGTTAGGAAGCCTAAAGAAAGGACCCACAACAAGTTGGAATCCCTAGCGGAGTCGCTATTTCTATTGTTCAGGAAAACACACCCTTATAACCTAGGGTCTTTGGGGCCACCAACGTACTAAATTAACTTGTAGAAAGTCAACCATTTATGAATTTGAAATAGAAATAGGAATAAATTAGACATACCTTATTTATGACGGTCGATCCTAGATTTTCTTCTTCTCTTCAAATTGCTTCCACAGCTTCCAAGGGATCTCCAACACCTGCAAACAGAAAGACCTTTCCTGCAATATCTTATATATTATATAAGTGGTTAATGAAATAACATGCTTATAATGAAATAATAAAACAATTCAGACATCACAATATATAGGAGTGCAAAGACACAATATTGGAAGAAGGACTCTCTTTATTGATAAACAAGTGAGGTGAGATTACAACCCAACATCTAATACAAGTGCTCCTCTGCTAGCCAAGGACACTGATTTCTGCTGCTCCAATTTATCTAAAGGAAAACCACCAGCATAACTTTTCTCTATAATTCATGATTCATCAGCCTCAACCCCTACCCTCTATTTATACATGAGGAAAGAGAGAGGTTACGAAGGTTGAGATGGCTTGGGAAGTTGGGATAGTTATGATTAAGGGCCAAACTATCCTCAAATAATCGTGTTTTTTTTAAAATTTGGGATCAAGGCATACACGACTATCAATATTGGCAGGTCGCGTATGATACATGACTTTGATAAAGGTAACCCACATATTTCAACCTTGATCATATATACATGAGCTGCAATGTCAATACTCACGTATGATACACAGGTTGCAATGGTAATAGTTACATATTCACCGCAATGGCCATACAAAATAGAATAGGTTAGTGGGATGATGATGCATCAAAGGTCATGCCCATGTATAGTGTTTTGGCTACTTCTTTCCATGTTGTCCTTTTGTGTACCAACACATTGGGTGTCAGTACTCAGACGAAGAAGTACCATTTTACATGATAAAAACAATGCGAAGATGAATGATGCATTATTTGAAAGACTTAAAGGAGTGACATGACTCATGAAAGTGGATCAATTAAGAATTAAGGTGAATACCCAATTTTCCGAATTAAATGCAAACAAGTGCCATGTTCAAAGGTGACTAAAAACTACCATTATTGCAAATTAAATATAGTTTGTTTCCCTTACTTTTCCCATCATGATTAATGTGTGCCTCTTTTCATTTTTAGAAGTTAAAAGAGGGTAAAAACCACTTTTTGCAGCTTATCATGAGATAAGTTGAATCTCACATGTTTTCCAAACCTAAGAAATGAGGGGTTTGTTCCCAAAAGAGTGTCTCCCAATGTTTAGTTTAATGAGTCCATTGAAAGTAAACTTGGTGTGGTTCATATTTAGCGAGTATGAACAAAAAAGAAGAAGAATTTAAAGTGTTATTTTTCATACAATTTAGTCTCGTAGTCCTAAAAAAGTATAAAATAATACATTAGAGAACTCTTCTAGTCAACGACCAGAGTATACCTTTTTTGTAACTTAGTCAATCTGAACCAAAAAAGGGGTAAACTGCCATCGGAAAGACGATTCTTCAGGTACTTTTATGAGCATGAAGAAGACATGTTCACTTGACGATATTTTCATATTTTAAGAGTTTGAAAAGAGATTAAAGAAGGATATACTAGGGTTTCTTTTTCATGAAAATGGGTTTAATGAGCTTGAGAAAGAGGTAAAATTTGACTCAGGAATTCTTTAATGGGTTTAACAAGCATGACTAAAGTTTTGAAAATGGCGCTTAGAATATTTTTCCATTTTGTGCGAGAACAAAAAAGTAAAAAAGAAACTCATTCATATCCAAAAAATCATTTTCTCGATGACCTGCAATCTTCAAAATAACTATTAGACCCTTTAAAAATTAAAAACTAGGCTTTATAGGACTATTTAAGGATAAAATTTAAATAAAATAAGTAAAATAATTAAAATAAAACCCAAAAATAGTGAATAGTAAAAAACACTTACCATTTGTCTTTTTACCATTTGGAGAGTAAACTAGCCCTTTTTAAGGAAAAGTATAGGTGTAGATTGCGGAGCGCATGATCAACCGTTTTCAAAACTATTAGAGACATGTAAATCTTATGACCATTCCTATCCTTTTCATGGTTTCCATTTTTAATTTCATGCATTTTTTAGGGTTTTTGAGGCATTTTACCAAATGGGAAATGCGTTTTCATGGTACCACTCTTTTCCCTTACGAAAAATGCGGTGCTCACCTGCCACTGCATTTTTATTAATGAAAAAAGTGGTGGCACCTATTTGTTCTAACGTAGAAAATGCAGTGCCACAAGTTTCCCTATAACACATTCAAAGTAAGCCAAAAGAATAATTTTGAAGCACTTTAAATGATTGGATATGGATTCTAATACTTCAATTTATTGTTTTTGCAGGGTATATCGACAAAAATGGTTGTATGGAAGGAAAGGGAGCACATGCTCAATGATATAAGAGGTGTAAATGATGTAGGGACTATAGCTACTCTTTGAGGTTGTGTCTTATTGAAATTCTTCAATGTACGAAGTATGAGATCACAACTGAGGCTACTCGAATATATCCTCAGGATGTGGAATCTTGAGCAACAGTACTTTGAAGTAGGTGCCCATACTCTGAATGTGGAGGTAGAAGAAATATACTTCCTATCAGGTTTTTTTAGGTAAGGAGCGCCTATTTATTTGATTGGTCCCTGAGGAGGGGAGATCTCTACTTAGGGTCTTATAGACCAATACTACTTTTTAGGCACACAAATGTGAGGGAAGAAGATACCTATAAAAGACATGATGGACCTTCCTGTACGAATGGTCTTATTTACTATGAAACGTATCATGGGGAGCCAGTGGGGCTCACTAGGAATCCTAAGCTCACATCTCTATGCCTTGGAGGAGATGCCCCCTACAACCTTCAACTGGAAAAAAATCCCTACTTGTCACTTTCAAGGAGAAGCTGACCAAGTGTCGACAAGGAGAACTGAAATAGTTTGAATATGGCATAATATTAGTGTCATTCTTCTTGAGAGGATACCTATACTGAGGCCACAGATGGCCTTTACTGAGTTGATGGCAAGTAATCTACACACATTTATATGGGTGGAGGTCATGGCCCGCCATGGCGATGGAGGATCCAAATTCAAGTATGGGGCTACATTTTTCCAATAGATGGATGACCAAATCCTCATGATTGAGGATTATGCATATGCAGGTACTGAGTTTAGAGAGGATCCAGACTTGGCCGTGCCAATGGAAAATTAATGGGGTGACCTTGGTGAGTGAAACACTAAGATATTCATGTTTTTATATTTTTGTTGTTTTATGATTTTTATGTGTGGTGACAAGACTTTATCTTATCATGCAGATGTAGGATTAGCATGACCTAGAGGCTCATCTCCAATAGACAGGCAAGTTGGGCCTCGCTTTGTGCATCGTGGAGATGATGAGATGACATAGCTAGAAGACTCATCTAAACCAGATCACATTAGAAATCCAGGATATCTCAGTGGATGACCGCTCTGTGAGGTATTAGAGAGACAAAAAGGGTGTTTCAGGTCACTTCAGTTGCTTTCTATGTAGGGTGGCAAGGGATATTATGTGCTACCATGAGCACGTGACTAGGGTTCCACATGATGTATACACTGAAAGATCACAACTTCAGTATTTTTGTTATCTTATATTGCTGAAAGATAGAGTGCTTCAGTTGGGGTCTTGAGACCATATTTTTTGTAAAACACTTTATATATATATATACACACACATGCACACACACACAAACTTATCTTTTTGCGGCCTACTTTTTTTTAGCAATGGAATGTTATTTACATGGGAATGATGTCTTTTACTATTTATTTACAATTTGTCATGTTATCTTACTTATCAATGTCAAGAATGAGCAATGTACCAATCTAACATATAATTAGCCAATGAATCAACAAATGTATGATAAGATCTTGGGATATGTTGATAAGTAACATATTCAAATGACCTCTCTAAAAGACGAACTCTTTGAAAAATTCGAAGGAGTACCGAGTTTTGAATGGCATAAACATGGTTTAAGTGAGAAACCACAAGCTGAGAATCCATAAAGACAACCAAGTGATCAATATCACGAGATTCAAATTCATTTAGAGACCCTATCACGGCGTGATACGCGGTGATGTTGTTGGTGGCTGGACCTAAACAAACCACTCCTGAACTGACTAAGTCATTGGCTTGGGAATATAGTACCCATGCATCTAAAGTGAGATTCAGGGTGTGGTGACAAGCACCATCAACAAAACCATAAAAGAGAGTCATCTACAGTATTGAAATAATAACATGGAATAAGCAACATTGGACAAGAAACCCAAAACCATACTTAAAATAACAAAACCACACTTAAAAAGTCAAATATACACATATATACAAGGTATCGATGAAAATATATCTTAGGAATAATACCTTTTTAGGTACAACTGATTGCGAGGTTTCCCAAAAGGTATCCTATCATAGTGTACAAGCTCGTAGGCCCCTTTTTCTAAGATTTTACTCATGATCTAGGGACCATAGCACATTGATTCTAACTTGCCTTTCCCAAGTTTATTGTGTTTCTGATCATAAGTTAGAACCAGATATCCTTCATTGGAAACACAAGGTTGAACTGATTGATCATATTGAGCCTTGATCAGTTTCTTATGTGACTCATTAGCCAAGTATGCTTCTCATGGAGTCTCTTCAAGGTTCGTCAAATAAAGAAAACATTCTTATTTGGTAGAAGTATTGGGTAGAAGCTCAACAACAAGCTTGAGTGACAGATTTCACACTCAATAGGTAGGACAACTTCCATTCCGTATACTAATTGGAAAGGCGTGAACCTAATCACTATTTTAATCGAAGTTCTGTAGGCCCAAAGTGTGGAAAATAGTGTTTAATGCCAATTGGATTTATGACCTCCAGCCATCCTACAAATAATAGTATTCATGACCTTGTTAATGGATTCAACCTGGCCATTAGCTTGTGGATAGTAAGGGGTTAAATTTTCATGAAGAAAACACAACTTGGCACTCATCTCAACCATCATCTAATTATGGAAATGGGAACCATGATCATTATTATGGTTTGCAGAACTCCAATCCTATAAATAAAATGATTGAATAAGAAGAGGACATCGGTCTTACCATCCTCTACATATGTAGGAATTTCCTTAGCCCATTTCATGAAATAATCAATGGCTACAATAATGTAACCATGCCCCCCCGATTGATGTAGGATTACAATGTATAAATTCAATCCCCCATTTGGAAAAAGGGCCAACAACAATGATGAGGTGTAACGGAGCAGGGTGGATGCACTTTTCAGGATAGAAAATATGTCAGGGTGGGCATTTTCTTGACTTCTTCATGGAAATCCTTGAATATAGAGGGCAAAAAGTACCCATCATGAAGAATTTTCTGAGTTGTATCCATCCCAGAAAGATGACCACCACATGCTCCAAAGTGGCGGTCATTCAGGACTTGTTTAGCCTCTCCATGAGTGAGACATCATCGAAGAATTGAATCAATACCACACCAATATAGGGTATCATTGAGAATGAGATAATACTTATCATAGTGGTGAATACGTCAGCAATCACCACGAGATAAATTGGGATGGAATAATTGAGTTTGGAGATATACGATCAAATATCCATACCACAAATCAGTCGTGCTGATCAAGAACAAGAATTCATCTGAAAATGAATCATTGGGCCCAGTTTCCATGAGAGCATGGGGAAGGTCACACATCAACTCCATGAATACTAAGGAATTCTTGGAATTGGTCTTAGTGAATTCAAGATCAAATTCTTGTAGGATAACAATCCAATGAGAATATGTCCCCCCTAGTACTTGATGAGTAAGAATATAGTACATAGGGTTTTGATCTGTGAGAACGATAGTGGTTCGAAGTAAGATGTAATAACAGAAATGTTGCACATCAATGACTGTAGCCAAAGCTAGTTTCTCTACATGTGAGTAGCGAGTTTCAGTGTCAAGAAGACTCTTACTAAGATAGTAGATCACATGTTCTTGACCGTTCGAATCTTCTTGCACTAGAACCATAGCAATGGTAGGAGTGGAGGTGACAGCATAAAGTAGGAAGTCTTTTGAATAATTTGGGGGGTGCAACACAGGTGAGTGTGTTATAGCATGTTTTAAATTATCAAAATATCTTTGAGATTGATCATCCAAAGAAAGGGAGCGCTCTTCTTCAAG
Organism: Pseudotsuga menziesii; assembly: GCA_001517045.1. Classification (NCBI taxonomy): domain Eukaryota; kingdom Viridiplantae; phylum Streptophyta; class Pinopsida; order Pinales; family Pinaceae; genus Pseudotsuga; species Pseudotsuga menziesii. Next base: position 178,194 of record LPNX010958892.1, read on the forward strand.
GGACACATATAACCATGCATTTTCTCTGCAAAATTGCATACGAAATGATGAAGAAAGTTTTCCTTCCCTTGCAAACTTTGGAGTTCAGTAATGTTTGTCAGGGGTGGTAAGGCCACAATGGAAACAATTTTCAATGGATCTATTTGAATTCCATCCTTGGAAACAATGAAACCAAGAAGGCGTCGAGTCTCAACAGAAAAAACACACTTGTGTGGATTCAATCGAATATGGCAATGACGGCATTGAAGGAATATGCGTCTAAGATGCCCGAATAATCTTCCCTCTCCTATGAATGAGTAGGTAGGTCATCTAGATATGGTTCCACTATGTGTTTTATACCATGAAAAGCATAAGACATGGCTCGTTGGAAAGTAGCTCCAACGTTCTTCAAGACAAATGATAACTTGCGATAAGCAAAGCTTCCCCACAGTAAAATGAATGTCATTTTATACTGGCTGACAAGAAAAATACCAATCTTATTGTAGCCAAGAAATCCATCCATAAAAGAAAAAATGACACTTTCGGCGCAGTTGTCAATGATCTGATTGATATGAGGGGTATGGAAATTTTCTTTTGGACAAGATTTGTTCAAATCCCAAAAATCGATACAAACCTTAATAGTGCCTTGTTTCTTGGCAACAAGAACAATATTAGATACTCACTTGGTTAAAGGAACGGGGTAGATAAAACCATATTTTAAAATCTTTTCAAACTCAACTTTAATAGCTAGATCTTTCCTTGGGTGGACTTGATGAATTTTTTTCCTAACAGATTTTACTGCTGGGTAATTTTGATCTCATGAACGACGATAGATGGATCAATCCCAGGAATTTGTTCATAACTCCAGGAAAAAAAATCATGGAATTCCTTGAAAAGTGTTCTGTATTCCTCAATATCCATTGTTGAACAGTTCTGGCCAATGTGAACATGCTCAGCAACACCTAGATTTATCGATACGTTAATGGGAATATTTTTAGTGATGTTGCATAAATTTTCTTCAGAATCAATACCTTGTAATAATACAAGAGTTTGTGGATATTTGACAATATCGAAACTAATAAGAGAAACAAAATATGAATCTACCGAATCAGAATTAGAAAGAAACAAAAAATGATTATGAGAGTTTTCCCATAAGGATTCATCCAGACTCATAGAATAGACTTGTTCGATGGAAAATTATGTGACAGATAATCCAAAGTCAGGAGAGGAGAATCTAGCCAATAGGGCAGATAGTAAGGATATGATGCTAGTAAATGATGATCATCTATGTAAGCATTATAAATAGACTGAATGGAATCATATAAGGCTTCATGCGAACTCGAAGAAGGAAATTCAACAATCTCTTTCCCTTTAGACATGCCCCCAGTCATGGATGATATCATATTTACCATGGCAATTTCTGTACTAGGATGGGTAGAAGTAGATGGAAAGACTCCCATGAGGGATGAATCTTTCAAAAGTCCAACTCCTACAGATTGATAGGGGGGAGGTGACTGCCCTAAGATTGGAACATTATTTTCCATGGTAGCAGTAATATCAGGCGAACATTAATCGAGTTGATCTATGGTTACAATTTTCCCTTGATGTGGGAATTGGAGTGTGCAGAAAACTGACAACCCAATGACTGTCATAACATAGAACCGATTCCTTCCTAATAAAAAATTGGAATCCAAAGGATCATAGGCCACTTCTACCTGGATATAAATGGTTTTTCCCCTAGCTCAATGGATAATGTTGGTAGTAGAACATGAGGTTTAAAACCTCGTCTGTTGAAATATTTTAAGGTGGTTGGTGATTTATTAGGCTGAGGAGAACCAATGGTTCTCCAACAAGTCATAGATAAAACCAAGGTGGAATCTCCTTCATCTAATATATTCTAGTGAACTTTCCTACCCACCACTCTAGTTGCAATTTGAAACGCGAGTTGATGGGATAGACTCAATTTATAATTATCCACATTAAAAGTGATCATGGTGGAATTCTAAGGATTGAAGGCTCCTAGGGTTGACAACAAATTATTTCACTGTGCAGGGAAACATTTGAGAACCTCCAACGTGGACATGGCGCAAGGTGCTTGGGATAAAGATTCAACAACGTTTTAGAATTGAGCCTCTCAAGCACTAGGATTGATTTTTTCTTATGGATGGTACTCTTAGGAGGGAGTAAGATTGCGTCAAAAATAGGGTTTTAAATAGTGAGAGGACCATTAGAAGGAAGTGGAGGAGAAGAGTTGACATAAGGATTCTTCTCAAGAGAAGCACATTCATCTATCTTCTGAGGAGGCTTATCATATGTATAACTTCTAGCAGTCAACACAATGGTCTCGGAAGACATCATTCTAATGTCTCAGTAGAGGAAGAGGGACCATGGAAATATGTATGGTTGATCATTTTTTGTTGGGACATAAAGGGGTTGGTTAACACTTGTAATGTCCCTTTTTTGTAATTTTATTAAAATGCTCAATTTTCCAATTTTTTTCACAGTTTTGGCTCTTGACTAGTTTTAGTGTCTTGGTCTCCAAATCAGCCCAATTGCTCCCAAATATTCAGAGAAGGTGTATGAATGATATAATAAATCAATTATTATTTTCATGTATTTTTTGTGACCTCACAATTACTTTTGCAAACTTGTTTAATGTTCTGTTCAAAGTAGGAGTCTTTACTAGCAAATTGGGGTTCCAATTCCCCCTGGGTAATTGCCGGAAATGGCTTCACAAATGATCCCAAAGTCACTTGAATTTATAAAAAAAGGATGGGTATATGTAAGGTACCTTTTAAAAGTTCATATGCATCATGGTTCATTTTATACAGCCTTCTATGACTCTTTCCAAAACAACTCCCAAGTCACAATTTCGACCCTTGGGGAAAATGCACCGAATCTTCTCCCAATGCAATAAAAATGAGTAAAATGGCTTCCAATGATTAATTAATGAACATGAGACTTGAAATAAACATTAATTACAGTCCATACATCATACATTTATCAGAGATAAATTCCTCCATTCGAAATAATAAGCATTACCATGGCATATATCAAAATAGAGTGGAAATGGTCATTGTTTGCTCATTAAAAGTCATTTTGACATACAAATATTGGGAATTTCGACTTGAAAATTTATGAGAATGAATAAAAGAGAATATTGAACTGATTCAAATCATAAATGGATAGTTAAAGGCTCTCTGAATTCGAAATCACCAGCATTACAATGGTTCACAACAAGATAGTGGGGAAATGACAATATTTGTTCATTGTTCAACATTTTTACAAGAATTATTTTTGGTATTTCGACCTGAGAGTATTATGAAAGTGAAATACAGAGAATATTAATCAGAAAATAATATAATGGGAATTATAATCTTCCCCAAATATATCAATAGCTAACTCAGAGCGCAATCCCTCCATTGGCATAAATATGGTGTGAAAACTGGAAATAGTTGAGAGAGAGTGCTGCAATTGAAGAATCCACATGATTTCCTGTATATTACACCTGCAAATAAGACTCCATTAAATCTCTATGAAACACTTGAGTGGCCTCTTCAAATACCAAATAGGATGGGAATCTCTCACCCTCGAAATTGGCTAAGGCATGAACTAGTCATCTATTAGCTCTCTCTCTTCACAATAGAAAATTTCACAAATAATAAAAAGGTTCTTCTCATGGCTGATAACTATATTTTATAAAAATTATTGGTCTTCTAAGTTTCCAAATCCATCCATAAACCAAATCCAAGTCGAATTGGTATGGCTGCTCATGATATGCCATGTGGCCTCTCTCTTCACCTTCCCTCTTCTCCCAAATTTGAGTAGGAGCCTCTTGGCCTTCTCCAACTCCCAAATTCGACCTCCAATATTTTCTATTCAGTCCTGAAATGTCAGTATTTCAGAATTCAAATCTGATTTGTGTCATAACTATCATAGAATCTCCATCATTGGTGTCATAGATGTCATAAATGTAAGGGGAATCTAGCCAAGTGTCCATAAAACTCCCATTTGTCTCTTCCTCTCCCATGTAAGTTACAATTCATCCCAAATTAGACCTATGAAGCATATGGAGAATTGTATTAACCTCATAATCCATCCCAAAACATTAGGATTCCCATATATTCGAAATTACAAGAGGAGGATGCCATTTAACATATGAATTCTAGCTTGAGTGGGCCCCACAGTCTCCATGTGTCTCCATTCTCCATAGCCATTTTGTTTTTCACTTGAATTCATTTAATTAACTCCATTAAGTAAATATTTATTCCTTCTAGTTTCTAAACACCATTTATTAGCTCCCTTATTAACTTCCCAATGTTTCCACCCAACCTAGGGAACTAGTAGGATTGATGGAATTTTCTCGCTATGCATTTATTTAAATGGGGACATTACAGTCCTCCCCACCCAATATTGATTTTCCTCAATAAATTTCAGATTTGGATGCTGCAAAATATTCTCCTCTTCCCATGTGGTATCTTCACTTGGTATATCCTTCCATTGCACCAAGTATTCTTTGATTGTTCTGCTCCTCAATCTTCTCTCCCTTGTCTTCAAAACTTTTTCTGGAATAAGTGTGAGCTGTCCTTCATCATCCAAAGGAGGGAGTGTATCTTATATGACAATTTTATGACCAATATATTTCTTGAGACAACTCATCATTCAAATAAATTATGAATTTTACTCCCTTCCGGAAGTTCCAACTCATATGCTACTTCTCCAGTTTTCCAGATTACCTTGTAGGGCCCATAGTATCTTGGATTTAGCTTTTCTGATTCATTTCTTTTGAGGGATGTTTTTTTGTATGGATGCAACCTCAAATAAACTAAATAATCAACCTAAAATGTCCTTTCCTCTCTATTTTTATCGGCATATTGTTTTTGTTGATTTTGGGAAACCTACAAATTGTCTTTTAAAAGCTTTAAAATTTCTTGGCTTTCTTCCACCCAATATTTAGCTTTTGGATCTCTACTATCACCAAATATCATATCAGAAAACGTAAGTGCATCATAACCATATAATTCTCTGAAAGGAGACACCCTATTGACATGTGAAAGTTGGTGTTGTAGCAAAACTCACCCAAGTGTAGCCATTTGGTCCAAGCTTTTTGTTGTTCTCCCACATAGTTTCGGAGGTACCCTTCCAACCATTTATTCACCCTTTCTGTTTGTCCACCAGTTTGTGGATAGTATTTTGTACTTGGATTCAATTTAGTTCCCACCAATATGAAAATTTCTTGTCAAAAAGCACTCATGAATCTACCATCTCTATCACTCACAATTCTCTTGCGGAGCCCATGCAATCTGAAGATTTCTTTGAAAAAAATATCAGCCACTTGTGCAGCACTAAAATAGGATGTAACAGAAAATAAATGAGCAAAGTTAGTCAATATATCCACTACCACATATATGCAATCCTTTCCCAAATATTTGGGTAAACCGATGATGAAATCCATTGATATACTGTCCCATTTTTTCTCCGGAATGGGCAATGGTTGTAATAAACCAGTGGGGTGTGTGAGATATGATTTGTTTTTCTGACATAACTTACATTAATTCACATACTTCTGAACATATTCCTTCAGCCCTTTGCAATAGAACCTTTGCCTTAGTTTCCTATAGGTTTTGAAGATCCCTGGATGACCTGCTAGTGGGGAATCATGTGCTTCCTGCAAAACTTTGTACTTAAGCTTTGAATATTGAACCAAATAAATTTTGACCTTATAATATATCAGCCCATTCAAAATTTTGTAGTTATCATCTCCCATGAGTCCATCTAATACATCATAAGCAAACTTATCTTTGGCATATTCAACTAGTAGCATGTCTTTCCAATTTTTAGCAATGTCCATAAGAGAAAAACAAGGTATTCGAGATAATGCATATGCTACAATGTTATTCTTTCCTTTCACATATTAAATATAAAAATCATAATATTGGATCTTTCTTACCCACTTTTGTTTCCTTTCATTTAGATCCTTTTGGGTAAGGAAGTGGCTTAGACTATTATGGTCAGTTTTCACCACAAACTTGTTGCCTACCAAGTATTGCCGGAATTTGGCTAAGGCATTCATGATGGCCAACATATATTTTTCATATATGGAGTAAATCTTTTCATGAGGCTACAAATTTCTTCTTTCAAAGGCTATAGGGTGTTGGCCTTGCTTTAGGACATCCCCTACTCCTTCACTTGAGGCATCACATTCAACAACAAAAGGCTTAGAAAAATCAGGTAATGCAAGTATGAGACAACTACTCATTACCTCTTTCAGTTTTTGGAATGCCTTTTCAGCCTCTTCATTCCACTTTAAAGCATCCTTCTTAGTCAAATCAGTGAGTGGAGAAGTCAAATTGGAGAATCCTTTCACACACTTCCTGTAGTATGTACATATTCCAGTGAAGCCTCTTAATTCTGTGATGTTTTTTGGTGATGGCCATTCTAAGATAGCCCTAATATTTTTCATGTGAAATTTCACTCCATCTTTCCCAATAATGTGCCCAAGATATAATAGTGCTTTCATCCCAAATTCACATTTAGACATCTTAGCATACAAAGACTGTTCTTGCAAAGTTTTCAACACAATCTCTAGGTGTTGCAAGTGCTCTTCCCAAGTTTTACTACAAATGAGAATATCATCAAAGAAGACTAAAACAAAACTTCTAATCTCCTTGCAAAATATTCTATTCATACATGCTTGAAATGTATCTGGAGCATTAGTCAACCCAAATGGCATAACAAGAAACTCAAAGTGACCATAACGACATCGAAAAACAGTCTTTTACACATCTTCCTCCTTCATCCGAATTTGGTGATAACCAGATCTAAGGTCAATTTTGGAAAATTATTGAGCTCCAAATAGCTCAGCCATGAGCTCATCAATCCTAGGGATAGGATATCTATTCTTGATGGTCTTCTTGTTCAAAGCTCTAAAGTCTATACACATCCTCAAACTTCCATCTTTTTTCTTTACCAACACTACTGAAGAAGCATAAGGGCTAGAGCTTGGTCTAATGAGTCCCAAATCTAAGAGTTCTTGAATGGTATTCTCAATATCATCTTTGAACTTCTTGGGATGTCTATAAGGTGGTATCTGAATGGGTGAAGTACCCTCCTCCAAAACAATGTTATGCTCAACCCCCCTATCAGGTGGTCTACCATGTGGAAGATCTCTGAAAACTTTTTCATATTTGTGCAAAAGTGTCTCTATCTCCTTTGGGTGTTTAAAAACTCTGATTTTTGTCTTGGGAGAGGTGATATAACATTCAGCAGCCCATTCAATATCACCATGCCTCAATATAGATCTCATACTATTGCAATTTACTACTTGTTTTGGGTAAGTGTGCTTCCCTCTCACAACCTTTAGTACCCCTGTTGAATCTTGAAATTTCATTTCAGGAATTTGATAATTTACTAAATGCTATCCTATAGAATACAGTCATTGCAATCTAAATACTACATTAGTATCAGCAACATCAACCACATAAAAACTATCAACAAAAGTATAGTTACCTATGGTGACTTGCATATTTGGAACCCATGTTTTGCATTGCATGGTGTTGTGACTTGGAACGACAACTGTGAATCCATCAAATGGTTCATTTGGTATCCTTATTTTCTCCACCATATCTGCATCAATGAAATTATGTGTAGCTCCTCCATCTACCAAAACTGAAGCTCTTTGTCCCAACACCACACCCTTGCATCGAATTGTGTGATAGCGAGGAACTACTGAGAGTACTGCCCTTCTTGCTTTGTCCGGTGAAGGCTGATTTTATTCTTGTATTTCTTCTTCATATTCTATCTCATATGCCTCCTCTTGATCCGAATTGTGCCCCTATTCATCCATACCCCCTTCATACTCATCATTATCAAAAAATACTTCTATGTATTGAGCCTTTCCTTTAGCACATTTATGCCCCGGTGCCCATGGTTGGAAGCATGTGAATCCCAATTTTTTCCTTCGAAGTTCATCCCTGTTTTGTCCTTCTTTCTTATTCTTTTCCAATGTATCCTTTTGCCAAAATTTCTTATCAGGTGCATCCTTTTTCCAAGGCTTTCTTTCAAATTTGAAGTTAGTCTTGGGAGGAAATCTTGTTCTAGGAAGCACATTTTGAAGATCTATAGTCAAGCTCGTTGCATCATTTAAGTTAGCAGGCTTGTGGGATTTGAACAAACCTTTTAAGGGATTTTCCAATTCTTTAGAGAAAATAAATAATAACCTTCCCATATATACATCAACCACCGTAACTGATAATCTTTGGAATTCCAACATATATTCAATAGGAGTCCCTACCTGCCTCAATTGTGCTAGTTCTTTGAAAGAAAATTCTGGATCTTTTTGCTCAAACCTTTCTAATAGCCTGTCAATAAATTCCACATATGTTTTAACTTATCATGACCCAATGTTTTTATTCCATGGAACCACCATTCATTGGCATCTCCATCCAAGTGAAAAATAGCCATTTTAAAGCATATTCTTCAACCATTGGATTCAGCTGAAAATACACATCCAATTTTTGCACCCAAGTGTTAGCAAAACTTTGAGATGAACCATCAAAAGTAGGAAGTGGAACTTTACCAATGGTACAATTCAATTCTTTGTTTTGATCCAGAGACTTATTTTCCTCCTTCTTTTTGAGTTTGTTTTCCATGGTGAAGTGCTGCTCAAATGTTATATTCCTCCTACACTGTTCATCCAATTTAGCCCATTCTTTTGTTATTGTATCAATTTAAAGTTGAATGTTAGTCTCTTCTTTGGGAATAATAAATTTAGGTGTAGTAGGACTTGGTGTGCTCTGAAATTCATGGGTTCTATTATGGGGTCCTGTTCTTGATAAAATTTGCTCACCCATTGTCTTCTTTTCTTCTAAGTGTGAACTACTGTTATCTCCCATTAATCCCAATTTGCTTCCAAATTGGCTAACCAACAATTTGAATCCTTTCATAAGCTTCTGGTTCATGTTCATGGTTATTTCATCAAAGATAGGTTGTATGAGTTTAATATATTCAATATTTTCATGATCAGTGGGTCCCTTCTGCTCTCTAGTCATAGTTTCATCAAAATGTACCTCTTCTTCTACTACTTCTCCTCCAACAAAAACACCTTCAACTTCAGGACCTAAGGGTGGTGGTTTATTGCTTTGACTCCTTGTTACTACTATCAGGTGCCAATACCATGCTCTAATACCACTTGTAATGTCCCTTTTTTGGAATTTTATTAAAATGCTCAATTTTCCAATTTTTTCACAATTTTGGCTCTTGACTAGTTTTAGTGTCTTGGTCTCCAAATCCACCCAATTGCTCCCAAATATTGAGAGAAGGTGTATGAATGATATAATAAATTAATTATGATTTTAATTTATGTTTTTTTACCTCACAATTACTTCTGCAAACTTGTTTAATGTTCTGTTCAAAGTAGGAGTCTTTACTAGCAAATTGAGGTTCCAATTCCCCCTGGGTAATTGCCGGAAATGGATTCACAAATGATCCCAAAGTCACTTGAATTTATGAAAAGAGTCTGGGTATGTGTAATGTACATTTTGAAATTCTCATATGAATCATGGTTCAGTTTATACAGGATTCTATGACTCTCTCCAAAACAACTCCCAAGTCACAATTTCGACCCTTGGGGAAAATGCACCGAATCTTCTCCCAATGCAATAAAAATGAGTAAAATGGATTCCAATGATTAAGTACTGAACATGAGACTTGAAATTAACATTAATTACATTCCATACATCATACATTTATCAGATATACATTCCTCCATTCGAAATAATAAGCATTACCATAAGCATTACCATGGCATATATCAAAATAGAGTGGAAGTGGTCATTGTTTGCTCATTAAAAGTGATTTTGACATACAAATCTTGGGAATTTTGAATTGAAAATTTTTGAGAATGAATAAAAGAGAATATTTAACTGATTCCAATCATAAATGGACAATTAAAGGATCTCCCAATTCAAAATCATCAGCGTTACAATGGTTCACAACAAGATAGTGGGGAAATGACACTATTTCTTCATTGTTCAACATTTTTACATGAATTATTTTGGGTATTTCAACCTAAGAGTATTATTAAAGTGAAATAAAAATAATATGAATCAGAACATAATATAATGGGAATTATAATCTTCACCAAAGATATCAATATCTCACCCAAAGCGCAATCCCTCCATTGGCATGAATATAGTGTGAAAACTGGAAATAGTTGAGAGAGAGTGATGCAATAGAAGAATCCACATGATTTCCTGTAGATTACACCTGAAAATAAGAATCTATTAAATCTCCATGAAATACCTGGTTGTCCTCTTGAAACACCAACTAGGATGGGAATCTCTCACCCTCGAAATTGGCTAAGGCATGAACTAGTCATCCACTAGCTCTCTCTCTTCACAATAGCAAATTTCACAAATGATCAAAACGTTCTTCTCATGGATGATTCCTGTATTTTATAAACATTATTGGTCTTCTTAGGTTTCAAATCCATCCATAAAACAAATCCAATTCGAATTAGTGTGGCTTCTCATGCTATTCCATGTGGCCTCTCTCTTCACCTTCCCTTTTCTCCCAAATTTGAGTAGGAGCCTCTTGGCCTTCTCCAACTCCCAAATTAGACCTCCAAGATGATATATTCAGGCATGACATGTCAGCATGTCATTATTTCATCCTTCATATCTGACTTGTGTCATAACTATCATAGAATCTCCATCATTGGTGTCATAGATGTCATAAATGTAAGGGGAATCTAGCCAAGTGTCCATGAAACTCCCATTTGGATCTTCCTCTCTCATGTAAGTTACAATTAATCCCAAATTTGACATATGAAGTATATGGAAAATTATATTAACCTCATAATACATCCCAAAACATTAGGCTTCCCATCAATTCGAAATTACAAGAGGAGGATGCCATTTAACATATGAATTCTAGCTTGGATGGGCCCCACAGTCTCCATGTGTCTCCATTCTCCATAGCCATTTCAATTTTCACTTGCATTCATTTAATTAACTACATTAAATAAATATTTATTCCTTCTAATGTCTAAACACCATTTATTAGCTCCCTTATTAACTTCCCAATGTTTCCACCCAACCTAGGGAACTAGTAGGATTGATGGAATTTTCCCGCTATGAAATTATTTGAATGGAGACATTACAACACTGCCGATGTGGGGTTACTTTTCAAAAACCTTATTTATCTCTTCATGATTAGGGCACTCCTTTGGTATCATTCTATGGAGTCATGGTTTTGGTATTCTCTAGCTAGTTTCTAGGTTTCTTATTTTTACCTTTACCTTTATTTTTATTGCTGGGTGTTTGCGAAGAATAGATAGAATTCATCTTAGTAGAAACAATAGGAGTGGAATAAGTTGTAGTAAAAGTAGTTTGTGGTGTATGAGTCTTGGCTATGGATGAGGAATGGATTGAACCAACATTACCATCTACAAGAGTCTCAGCCGGTGGCTTGGTAGGATTGGTATTGGGACAAGGAGAATTAGGATTAAAATTGTATAAAGTTATCGACTAAGAATAAACTAAGTCCAAATATTGAGCCCGGCTAATAGCCCGCTCTTTTGTGACAACACCACCCATAGCCACATCACGGGAAATAGGAGGAAACAAGGATTTAGTGAACCATTCAAGCAATATTTGATATGGAATAGGAGCTTTGATTAACCTTCGATGTTTCCTCCACTCATGGATGTGATTAGATATGTGAGTAGAAGTATTTTTCCGAAGAGAGGTCAAAAGGTCTATGACAATTTCATATCGGATAGGTAACTGGAAATGAGTAAGAAACATGGTTTCCAAGGAATTAAAATCCACAAATGATTGTCGTGGAAGTTTCATATAAATTTTGTGGCCATACCAGTCAATATTCTCTGGAAGATCCTTAAACGAATGGAATCATTCATTAGGGAGTTAGACGGACACCAAAAATGGAAATTCATCATATGGTTTTTCAGATCTTCTCCTTATTTCCCATCAAAATTTGGAATGTTTGATGGTAATTTGACCAGAATGGTAGGCCAAAAGGGCCATGTTGAAAGGAATAATTTATTAACTTGGAAAAGTCATGCAGATCTAAGGTAGCAAAAAATGGAAGCTGCCAGTTGGGTTGTGGGTAATTTTAATATTGATAAGGTAAGGCTACTGTTGGCCTCTTTCCTGTTCTTTTCTCGAGCCACGGTTCAAAAACACTAGAATACCAACAATGAGCCACAATAAATCATCCTGACAAAGCAAGCTCAGTCGACAACACCTACGAGGCAAGCACAGTCTCACCCGAGATATCTAATGGGTAACTCCCAGAACCATGATTCTGCAATTGACGAGGGATTATAGTCCCTTGGCGCTCGACTAAGGTGCTCGCAAAAGGTAACATGATGATGGAGTCTATTACTGCATGACTAGGCACAAATGTATGACAATGCATGCATAACATGATTAAGTCCTTAATATTAACAATTGGTGCAACTGGTACGATGCAGTTGAATCCCTACACTAGAAGATAGTGCATGACTTATGCTTTAACTTAGGAAATTAAATATAAACTCATTCACACATTCTAGCAATGCTTTAACCCTCATTCATTCCCGGAGTAATGATATGGACCCATACACTCAATAGCAGTTCATCAACTTACAGTAATAAAATAATTTGACATTCACATAAACATTCATCATCAATCAGTTATTCAACACAGGAAATAATGTGGAAATCCATTTGGGAAAAACAACCAAGATGATATTCATCTGGCATGAGAAATGGATATAGCACTTTGTAGTCTGTAATATGCATATTGTTAATAAGATATATCTTTCTAACTCTATATTTTTGCTCTCATGCTCTTTGTTTTATTCTTCTATCTACTCCTACTGATTCGCACACAACCTGGATCGACTCTTCTACCTACTATATGTGCACTAAGCTGCAGATTACTTCTACCTCTAGTGGTATATGCACATAGCTACAAGATCTGCGGCTCAAAAGCCTTCTACTTCTACCAGACCCCTCTCTGAGTCTTTTCTTCCTTCTAACCCTATCTTACTTAACAAAACTGAGTGACTTGGAAAATGAACGACCAATATAACCAACAAAATTGATAATGAACAAGACCTACAATCACCAACCCTTATACAGAATGGGTTCTTCCTATTTATAACTTCTACAGGACCACGCAGGGTTGACTACATACTACTCATCTGTTACAGGTTGTATTTAGCCATACAAAATGGTTACAAGCTGTCATGGACTGACATAAAGCACTATTGGCCTGACTTACAAATATTCCTTCAGGATTACGTCGTCTTTAGCAGCCATGATATTCCTGACTTGTTGATTTCTGGCCACTATATGCCTGCATGCTTGCAAGCTTGCCTTTCCTTCACTGTGCACATGTCCTATCCTTCTACGCCAGTCCCTTTGCTTCCTTTGCGACCTAATTTCCTTCTTGTCACATGTGCACCTTTCCTTCCTTGCTTGCGCACGAGCTTCTTCTTTGTGCACCTTTCTGTTGATGTATTTGTAACTTTGGAATGTATTCACTTGTATATTTTATGTATTGTACTCCGATGTTTATTCCAGGAAGTATATGTAATGTAATTGAGTCATGTCATGCCTCTATTTCCTATCGAGAGATTCAATAATGTAAAAAAGTCATGTAAAGTCATAGAGGGTAACCCTTCTTATTAATCTAGGGTTAAAGTCCCCGTAGTTGTGGGGCCCTAGGGTTATTAGACTCTCCTAGAGAATTCGTCCCTAGTGAGTTATTATCAAGTCACGAATTAGTATAAATAGAGAGTGAGCCTCTCTATTTATCACACATTCACTTACACTCATTTGTAGCGCATAACTGAGGGAGAAGAAGAAGCTGGGACAAGAGAGAGAGAGACTACTGCTGTCGGGAGATCATCTTACTGTTTTTGGGTTTTACTTTTGGTGCTGATTCTATCTCTAAGGAAATTGTAGGGTTTTATCCTTTATGGTTTCCCCGAGGAAAATATTTGTGTCTATTGTCTATTGTGTTTGATTGCTATGATTTTTATTCTCTCAGTTAAAGATCCTAAGATAATGCTATCTTGAATGATAAAAATCTAACATGGTATCAGAGCTAACCCGAGAAGAAGACACCGTGCAGCTGTGGAAAATAGGGATTCCTATTTTTTGGATCTCTCTCCACAAATTTTCAGTAAAAGAAGGTTGGAGTAACTCTCCTCTATAGGGCACATCTTTCTATCGAAATAGAATCTGATTCTGAGCATTTTCAGTTTTTGACTCAACACTACTGACAAAAATTAGGGATTTTCATATAAGTGGAATTTTTGAATGATCCCAGGCCTGGGTTGATCTCCTCCTCAAAATCGAAGTTTAGAGATCAAGATCAAAGTTTTTTGTTGGACAGAACTCCAGGAAAGTCAAACCTTAATCTGCTCCTGAATCAGCTCTGCAGAGATTCATCTCCAGATCCAGTTCCAACATCTTAGCATGGTAGGTTATAAATCTTTTATATTTCCATTTGAGGTTCTTAGTTAAGATGTCTCATCATACCAAGCCTGATGAAAAGATTGAAGGAGATGATAACTTCTGAGCTTGGAAGTATAGGATCTCCTTGGTACTGGAAGAAAATGAGTTGGACTCTTACATCAATGAGAGGGAGATGAGGCTAAGGACTTACACAAAAATAAATTGGTCATGGCTATGAGGATTATTTCTAATTCAATTAAAGATCACCTCATACCACAGGTGTCCTCCCTAAAGACACCTAAAGCTATGTTTGATTCCTTGACCAAACTGTTTGAAGGAAAGAACATAAATCAGAAGATGAATCTGAGAAACCAATTAAAGAATGTAAAGATCTAGAATGCGAAGACCATACAGTCTTACTTTACAAGGGTCTCTCAGATCAAGGAAAAACTGGAAGCGGTAGATGAAGAAGTGGAGAATGCAGAAATTGTGATGACCACCTTGAATGGTCTACCTAGGTCATGGGACTCCTTCATTGAAGGGATTTGCGCAAGAAAGAAGCTAGTCAAGTTTAGTAGGCTGTGGGAAGAATGATCACAAGAAGAAGCTCAAATAAAAGTCTGAGAAGAAAAGATGGGAAGTGAAGATCAAGCTCTCACAATACACTCCAAGAAAAGCAGAAGAGTCTTTCAACACCCCAAAGGTAAGCACTTCCACCAGAAAGATAACGCTAGAATATCTAACAGAGATTTATATAAACTCAGATGCTATACATGTGATGAAAGAGGACACTTTTTCAGAGATTGTCCTAGAAACAAAAATATCTCTCAGGATAAGAAGGGAAACAAGAGAATTCATCATGCTCATGCCGTAGAGGATGATGAACCTTCCACAAAGAGAATCATAAAATAAAGTGACGATTCTTCAAGTAATGAAGAATATGTTTAGGGTTATATATGTTTAGGGTTAGTAATGAAGTAATTTCCTCTCTCATGGGAACTATCACACAGAGAGATATTAGTCCACTCAAACATGGTTATGGTTTCTTCTCGAATCCCCAAACAACTCACAGTATGCTCAAGAAATCAATGGGATTTGTATGGGATACAAATGGAGCTCTGGTTTGCGTGTGTAATGTCATCATTACCTTATATTTTATTGATTATTTTTTCTTGGCAGAGGGTAAATTATTGGTTTTGGTGCTTCCATTGACAATCCAACTAATTTTTCTTGAAAGGTCTCCTCAATATGACCATCTAGGTTTCAATCTATTGAGATTGTAATCAGCCAAGGCCTCATCTATCCATCCATCCAGTCTCTAGGCCTTTCCAGCGATCTAGGTAGTATTTGGGTAATATCAACCGAAGTAGTCTCAGTAGTATATGGGTAGTCTCAAAAACCAAACCCCAATGTTTCCTCACTTGTGTTGCTTTTCCACATCCCACTCGCGCTACTTCTCCCACATTTTTTATAATAAAACCCTCCAAATATTACATATTTTTTTAACCCATAAAATAAACCGTGAATAAATCCCTAAACCCTAAATATGACCCCAATATAATTTTTTTTTATAATTATTAATCCCCAAATATGAACAAACCCGATATGGTATTGGTTCATCAGCGACACCACCATGGTTTCATACTTTAGTGAACTAATATCTTTGTTGCACTGTTTGAGTGTGATAAGTTGTAATAAAGCCATGGAATTTATATGGGATACAAATTGAGCTCTGGTTTGTGTGTGGAATGTCATTACTACCTGATATTTTATGGACTCTTGTTTCTGGGTCTATTGCTCTAGTAATTGGGATTTCCTTACGGCTCACTTCAAGAAGACACCAACACTCAAATAGTGCAGCAAAGATCTTAGTCCACTCAAATAGGGTTATGGTTTCTTTTAGTATCCCCAAACAACTCACAACCTGCTCAAGAAATACATAGACTTTGTATGGGATACAAACTGATCTCTGGTTTGTGTCTATAATGTAATCATTACTTGATATTTTATGGATTGTTGTTTCTTGGTCTTCTTCTCCACAAATTGGGGATTATGCGTTTGTCGACTGGGTTACCTTGAATTCTACTATAGTTGAATAAACCTACAGTAACTGAATTTATTCTCTCTCAGGTATGACCTTTGTTCCGATAGTGAATTTTCTCTTAATAGACATGATATGATATAAAAAACAATTATTGAGTATAAGGAAGGTTTCAACTCTCCTAGTGGGTTATCTTATTTGTTTTCTTTATACTTTGAGTTAGATCTACTATTGATGTTATTTATTGTCTTTGTATGCTTTTCAACTGTAACTAGACAAGAGTGAGCTAAGATAAGTTTAAATCATAATTTTCATCTCTTTCAACTTTTACACTCGCAAATGTGGACCTTCAAGAGTATTAAACTTGAAAGAGATGAAAGTTATGCATCCAGACTTGTGTGGACTAATATATTTACTGCAATCTTTGAGTGTGCTAAGCTATAAGAAATCCATGGGATTTGTATGCACTACAAACTAAGCTCTGGTTTGTGTGTGGAATGTCATCACTACCTGCAATTTTATGGATTGTTGTTTCTTGGTCTCTTGGTAGTCTTTTGCTCAAGAAATTGGGGTTTCTTATTAAATATCCATTGCTAAGTTTAAATATCAAAATCTGGTTGGCAACTTTGTAGTTGCATTGATGCTTATTTGTTAGGTTTTTTGGATCCATCGCTCTAACTGTTCGACGACATTTAAGTATAGTAGAAGCTATTTTTGTTTGGATGTTAATTTCATGTGATTTTTTTTGCTACTAAAATTGTGGAAATTTAATTGACATCCTCATGAGAATTTTAGAATCCTTTTCTTTGATAAATTATAATAGGGAAGAGTTGATGAGAACTCCAAAATGGTGATGATAAAAATTGTTGTTTTGGTATGGACCTTCCTTATACGATGATGATAAAATGTATTGTTGTGGTATGGAAAAATTATGGAATATATACCTTGAGAGAGAATATAATATCTTGACACCTTAGTAATCTAAGTAAAAGGGTTGTGTACCCACCTTGATGGTACACCTTGGTCCTATGGGTAAAATGGTTATTCTCCCACCTTGATTGACACACCCTTTTCTTTTTGGTGTAGTGGTTTTGTTCCCACTTTCTCATGACCCCTCTTGTTGACTCTTGTTCTTATGTTGGCCCTTTATTGGTCCTTATTCTAGCACCCCATGATAGTGTGGTACCTTAACCCTTTCGTTGTGTTTTCTATGGGTGTGACATCCTACCAACCTGAAAAAACTCATAGCCTGCTTGAGCAAGTTCAGACAGGTCACAGTTTAGTCCAGCCATCCCCAAGAAGGTCACGATTCAGTTCAAGCAAATGAAAGAAGGTCATTGTTCATTTCAAGAAGCACCAAGAAGGTCACAATCCAACTTAGGAGGTCATAGTTCCAACTTGAGTGGAATAATATCTTTGACGAACTATTTGAGTGTGCTAATTTGTAATAAATCCATGGGATTTACATGGGGTACAAACTAAGCTCTAGTTTATGTGTGGAATGGCATCATTACCTCATATTTTATGGACTGTTGTTTCTTGGTTTGCTGCTCTAGTAATTGGGGTTTCCTTGCTTCTCGATTGGGTTAACTTGACTACTACTATAGTTGAATAACCTACAGTAATTGAATTTATTCTCTCTCTCAGGTATGTCCTTAGTTCCTGTAGTATCTTGTCTCTTAATAGACAAGATCTGATCTAACAATATTTTGTTGAGTATAAGGAAGGTTTCAACTCTCCTAGTGGGTTATCTTATTTGTTTTCTTTGTACATTGAGTTAGATTTACTACTAGTGTTATTTATTGTTTTGTATGCTTGTTAGATTTAACACGGAGACCTTAGGGAGTGCTAAAGTTGAAAGAGATGAAAATTGTGCTTTAAACTTATCTTGTCTAGTTACAACGATACTATTGTGTTTATAGTACTATTTTGTCATCGTTTGTCATGGTTTATGTCTGTTTGAGATGGTTTTTCATGGTTTGTGTGTTGTATGGGACAATATACCCTTGTAACCTAGGGTCTGGGGTTACCAAGTTACTAATCATTAGAGGAAATTTCAACTCAAAATGGGCCTCCGAAAAAGAATTAATAAAATAATAGTTAAAATAATAAAATAATATTTATTAATTTTGGAGGAAGAAAAGAAAAAAACTACTTTTTTGTTTGTATTTTTGACATATCTCCCCGTGTTTTTACTCAAATTTCAACCAGGAGAGCTCGTTGGATGCGGAATTTAATTCTGCATCCAACGAGCTCTCCTGATTGAAATTTGAGTAAAAACACTGGGAGATATGTCAAAAATACAAACAAAAAAGTAGTTTTTTTTATGATACCTATCCCCAAATTTATATTAAAAAAGTGTTTAAGACCTATACGATATTTTAAATTTAAAGCAATTTCATTGGCTAACACATGATGACGTGGAATTTCAATCAAAGTTAAAAGGCTCATTTTGAGTTGAAATTTCCTCTAATGAGACTTGCAGACAATCACCTTTTACAAACAATGAAATAGGAATAGGAAGAGAGTTTGACTTACCCGGTTTATGACGTTTGATCCAAGCTTGGCATTCTCTCGCTTCAATCTTCTTCAAAGCTTTTAGGGCTGCTTCTCTTCACTTGCAAAGAGCCAATTCTTCAATCAATATCGCACACACACACACACACACACACACACACACACACACACACACACATATATCATAGGTTATATGAAATGCATACTATTATAGCCCAAAATGACACATCTCTGCCTGGGTGGTGAGGTTCAACTTGACTTGCAGAGGTTGAACGGGTGTCCCCTTGCTTATGTGCTTTCTTCCTATTCCTCCTTCTTTTACTCCTTTTAGACTGACGGTTACTAGTATCACTACTTTCGCCGCATGAGGTAGAAGGAGGAGGAGAACTAACTACAGGTGAAGGGGAGACAATGTTTTGATGCCCTTGATATAAGGTGCTTACTTGAGAAGCATCAGGGGCATTCAGGACAGTTGGAGTGGAAAACAACCACACCGGTAGCCCTAGGGTGAATCCCGGAAGATTCAAGGTGGCCATCAAGGGAACACCAACATTCCCT
>LPNX010958892.1:199566-231386 GCA_001517045.1 Pseudotsuga menziesii
CTCCACGGCAAAGGTGTAGGCAAAGAGAGTCCCAATTCCTCCAGCATAACAATGCATAAATTCAAAGTGTCCTTTCATGAACCTCCCTACCTCTATTTATATGATGAAGAAGAGTTAGGGGCGAAGCCAAAGTGGTTACAACTGAAGGAGTCAGTTGTATAACTACCCAAACTAACTCAAAAGGCATGTTTTTTTATGTTTTAATGTTAAGAAACAGATGCGCGGGTTGAAGGAGGACAACCCACGCATGATACGCGAGTTTACACAAGAGAAACCCGTGAATATATGCATGCGCGACTTGCTAAACACAAGAGTCGCGCATGATGCGCGGGTTGCACATAAGGAGAGTCACGCATACACAAAAAACGCATTTTTAAGGTATTTCAGGGCATTTTCAGACTTTGGTATCTTCTGGAAAGTTTTAGCTAACTGAAATACCTTTCCAACGGCATAGAAATGAGGTCAAACAGAGTTACAGAAATCAAGATATGGGTCCTCCAAGATAGGTGTTTTTTCAGTGACTTTCAGGAAGTGTCGACATGCGACGAAATCATGGGAAAGTGGTCACAGGCAGAGATGTGTCATTTTGGGCTATAACACATACTAATAACATAATTGACATCATTCATTAACCAATATACATGAGAAAATCACAATACGGATATTGAAAGAATAATTCTCTGTATTAACAAACAGTGAATAGGTGAGAATACAACCCAGCTTCTAACACAAGGACTCTTCTGCAACCGAGGACACTAATTTCTACTGCTCCAAGACTCTGAAGGTATACCACCAACATAACTTTTCTTTTCTAGAATTGATTGATTAGCCCCACCCCAAGGCCTCTATTTATACATTGGGAAATAGAGTGGTTTCGAAGGTTAGGATGGTTGAGACAGTTGTGATAGTTATGGAATAAGGCCCCACTAATCTCATCTAATCATGAATTATATTTTTTAATGTTGAATTAAGGTACACGCAAGTGTTTATATAAGCAAGGTGGGTATGACACACTTGTTTCTCGAAGGGAACTCACGTGTTCAATGTACATGCGAGTTGCAATACACATAATCATGCGTGACACGCGAGTTTCAATGCAAATAGGAGAGTGTGCAATCCAAGATTTAGAATAAAAACATATTAGACTGGTCTAGAGATCATGCATCAATGGTCATGCACATCTATATATTTTTTTCCACTACAATCCTAATTGTACTTTTGTGTACTGACATAATGGATGTCAGCACTCGGACAGAGAAGTGCCATTTTGGTTGATAACAGATGCCTCCTAATGTGTGAGGTCAAATGGAAGCAATGGTCAAAATACATTGCAATATTTATCTTGGAGAAATCAATTGTCTAAGGTAGTAGAGGAAGTACCTGAAACAATTACATATCAATGTCATATACAAAATCATATTTGAGGATGCCATGTTCAATATCTTGGAACACTAGCTCCTTTACGATATTTGATTACATCATATGATATGGGTACAAGACCATGTATATTACAAAGGTGGATCGAAGCCACAATATACAATGATGTGTCTTCAAAATCTGGAAGCTGTGTAATTGATCATAACATAGTCTTGCACAACTTAGGTTATAAAGGTAAACCTAAGGTCTTCATCGAGATCCAAGGGAACCAGTACAGTCCCTACCATGTGAATGGATGTGCTGATGTCGAACATGAAAAGAAATCAGTAGATTGTCAATCAATAGGTGAAAGCAAAGGAGTTCACCAATAATGGTAATGAATCCTAAGGTACCATCGTCAAAACTCTAGGTTTTCGTCTTCAAGAAGTGCTAATGAGAAACCATACTGTGATGAGGAAGGCAATATATCCTCCAATGGATCACAAGAGTGACTAGGAACTGGATGTAGGAAGGTAGACACAAGTAATACTCATATAGGATAATGATGGAATCAGGATAATAGTCAAATGCAAGGATAGTTCCTTGAACAGTGAGCACGACACAGAGATGACATAAGGAAGATTTTAACTTTGCAGATAGGACAACTAAAATTGTATGTCATGTAGGAGACATGATCAAATCCCCCATGTATAAAGCACATGTGGAGGAGTAAGAAACTTGAAGTAATAGCTCAACTGAAAGTGTACACTAAGACATGAGTATTGAAAAGTTAATAAATTGCTATGTTCAAGGAGGATATGCTGCCACTATTTGTAGCCCAAAAGAATACTTCTTCCTTATCTTTCCTATTAAATTTTAACGAGTCTAGGAAAGTCAACTCAGGTATTTTTTCATTTTTGACAAGCTTGAAGAGGGGAGAGAATAATGCTTGATGAAGTCACTGATTCATGGATTTTACAAGGCACATGCTCGTTGGTGTTTTCATATTTTGAGAGTCTGAAAACTTTGAAGAAGACTCCAAGGGGGTGTTTTTTTTTCCAATTTAGTCTCCTCAATCCAAAAAAGTATAAAACATACCCTAGAATAACTCTCTTCGCTTCCAAAGAAGTAAGGCACACCTTTTTCGTACTTAGTCAGGGAGGTTCGAAAAAAGGTTAAATTACCACCTACCCAATGCCCCTTCAAAAGCAGCATATAGCTTGAGTTTTACAAATGTGAAGAAAAGAAAGATCACTTAGAAAGATACATTTGGTTACAAGAAATGGGGCTTAAAACAGTAAACTCGATGCTTTGTTCTTTAGGGTTTAACGAGCATGATAAAGGAATAAAGTATGCTAGGAATTGTTTTCATGTTTAGGTCCAAAGCACGAAAAAAGAGAAAACTAAGCTCATATCGGGTGGTCCTTTTCCGTAAATTTAGTCCCTTAGGTCTGGAAAAATGATAAACCTATACCTAAGAATACTCTTCTCAATTCCGAAGAAAAGAGAGTGCTCATTTTTTCGTATTATTCTACATGGTCCAAAAAAGCGATAAACTACCAGCAATTTTGATGCCCATTCACATATTCTTAGCGATACTGAATGGACAAGTTTACTCAACATTCAAGTCTATTTTGAGGAGTTATACCTGGGCCTAAATAAACTCTCGAAGGGAGGGGATCCTTATAAAGGGGATAACTTGTAAAAAGAGACCAAAATGAGGCTCAATTTGGAGTGAAAAACAACTAAGAAGGCTCCCCTAAACCTATGACAAATGCGACATGAGTACTAAAAGAAAACAATGTGTTCTAAACTAGTGTACTCATGGAAGGAAGTCCCTATCCATGGAATAACAATGGTATAAACAAGGTAACAATGGTTAAACACCATAGTCCGTGGTCAAAGAAGTGATCATAAGGTTAAATCGGATTAGGTATAGATGCAAAAATTCATGTGAATGACCAAAGTCCTACCCTATCGGAATGAATAACAACTTTAAATGACCTTGAACCTGTTGCATTAGGAAAAAATGACATGGCATTAGTTCAATTTATAAAACAATTTTTAAACTATAGGGTAAAAACCCATAACTTGAAATTTTTCCTATATATAGTCCAAAAATAGAAATCAAATATACCATTTCATGTTTTTTACCCAATTAGGCAATTTTTACCTTTGACTTCAATCACTCGGTGTGGACAAACCAGAGGATGGTTTTCAATTCCGCAAGTGCCAGGTAAGCTAGCTCTCCTTGCTCTTCCATTTCAATAGTTTCAATTTTTGATTTTGAGCAAAAATTTGATGTTTAATCCTTCCCTATGGAGGCCACGTGGTACACAAAGGTAAGCGACTTACACAGTCGTGTACACGTGACCTACCTAAAGGAAAATTGCATGTCACACATGACCTATCTAAAAGACAGTTGCATGTATTGCGCGACATAGGAAAAGTGAAGTTATGGCCAAAATCAAATTATTTTGATAAATTTTAATGTTTGATAATGGTTCAATGGGTAGGTATAACCAAGGTGTTGGAGTAGAGGGAGCAGGAACATGAAGATATGGACCGAGACACACTCCGTAGTGCCCCCACTATGCAAGCATTATGACAAAGTGGGCTACTAAAATTCTATTGTACTTTGCCCATGCAGGCGAATGTCCATTTTCTCGAGTTTTGGATTGGCTATTGGGACCATGACCTTGGGGATTTTGACCTTCATGGTGAGATATTAGAGGTGAACTTGGAAGAAATATACTTCATCACAGGGTTGTATCGACAGGGAACACCTATCAACCTTGAAGGTATTGGCAGGGGCGGTGACCCCATGATTATTCAAGATTATGTAAAGAATTACTACATGCCCAGGAGTCAGAAAAAGGGATCATGCATCCCTATTATGCATATTAGTAACTTCCATCTATAAGTGTTGGTAAGTACTATAGTGAGGGTTGCAGGATATTCATCGCTTCATCTTGCCACATTGAACCAAATGAGGATTATTGTAGAGTGCTTACAAGAAACTGTGTTTGATTGGTGCTTGGGAATAATCCTGATTATGAAAAAATAACTCTCTAACTGCAAGAGAAGCTGGTGCAAGAATTTTGGGTATTCAAGTGTATTAGTGGCCTTATTTTTTGGGAGAGTGCCCGCAGTCAGCCCTGCAGTACCACTTCCAGCATTCTCTCCTTGTCATCCTAGATTGACTAGGTAGGGAGATATTTTCCTTCGCCAGGGCAGTGGTGGATCAATTCAGAGTGTGTACGATGATGATTTCTACTTGTGGTGGGGGCGACAGGTGCCAGCACTAGAGCAGTTTCCATATGCTGGTTTAGAATTTTGAGGTGACAATGATCTCATCCTCCCTTCAAAAGGAGTATGTGGAGCGCTAGGTGTTTAATTTTTAAGTTTTTAAATTTTTATGAATTTTCATCATAAAGATATATACATATGTATAAGATTTTTTAATCCATTTTAATGTTTAAAATGCAGATATTGGGATTGTCCGCCTTGATGGGAATCCCAAGATGTACGTGCGACCAGTAGTAGGGGAATACCAGGGTTTGATGAGGTTACTCGAGGGGAAGATGGCGAGGATTACCTACAGAGTCCCAACCATACAGATTTAGCAGATCCCTGCCATCATGCAGGAACTTGTTTTTAGAATTCCACCTACCTGGATACGCCTTATGCAAAGGGTAGACAAGGCTGTACTAGTCTATATAGAAATCGTAGAGGCTACTACAGCTGAAGAAACTGAAGATGCTAGTGATCAAGGTGACCAGGGTGATCAAGATGACCAGAGTGGTCAGGATTAGATCTAGGGGTACTTAATGGATTGCGACCCAAAATTTGTATATGTCTGTATATTTATACAGTTATTACTAGATCTGAGGATCAAAAAAGCGACCTATCTTAAGGACAGATATTTACATATATATATATTGCTGGTTTATTTACATGTGTTCAAAATGTATGTGTTATGTATTTTTATAAAATGTGCGTTAAGTTCCAATTTAAGATATAGTTTGCATATGCATCAGTTAATGAATTTTGATTTCGTGGAATATGATTCAATGAAATATAATCAAAATTTATTTCCAGTAATCTAACCTGCAAAAACTGATGTAACAAGATAGGGTTTCACACTTGATAAGATCAATTGAGCTGGGAAACCACTAGTTGAGATTCAAGTCTGACTTCCAACTGAGTAATGCCACATGACAAGGCATCGCATAAAAGCTCAATGACAGCCCTGTATTTGGCCACATTATTGGTAGAAGTACCTAGAAAATTTCCTCTAGAGGTAACTAGCTATCCTGAGGGTGAGTAAATGACCCATGCAGTTGAAGCCAAGTTGCAAGTGTGATGACTAGTACCATCTGCAAAACCTATGAACCACTCGGAAGACATCTATAACAAACAACATATGATATAAGAACACAAACCAGATAACTATTGTACATAAAGTTACATACAATAAAAATACAAGAAAAAGCGTTAATCCTAATCATAGTACTTCTTCAGGTTGCTTATTCCCTTCAAAATCAATTAATTCAGCTGCCCCTTTCTTCAAAAATTTCGACATGATGTAGGGTCCTAACCACATGGACCTAAATTTTCCTACCCCCATAGGTTCTTTCTCTTGATCCCAAAGCAAGACAAGCTCCCCCTCAGAGAAAATCCTAGGTTTGACCAATTTATCATATTGATTTTTAACCCTATTTTTATGAGTCTCGTTTGTTGTCAATGCATCTCTACATTGTTCATCTAGGTGTTCCAAATGTAGCAAACATTCTTCCAGTTTAGTCATGTTAGGTAACGCATGAATGGCAATTTTTAGTGATGGGATTTCACATTCAACTAGAGTTACTGCTTCCACCTCATGAATTAGTTGGAAAGGTGAGAACCTCATGGCAGTTTTAACATTGGTTCAATATGCCCAAAGTGAAGGATATATCATAATGTGCCGATTTTCCAGGCTTCGTTAATATTACGCTTGAAAATAGTCTTCAAGGTCTTATTGACTGCCTCGACTTGACCATTTTCTTGCGGATAGAAAGAAGACGAGTGATCTTATTTAAACCCTAGCATAGTATCCAATTCGGTCATCATGTTGTTCTGGAAATGACTGCCATGGTCAGTGACATTCTCTTTTGGAATAACGAAACGAGCAATAATATAGTTGAAAAAGAAACAAGCTGCAGTTTCCCCATAGTCCTAAAGGTGGGCATTGCGTCTGCCTACTTCATAAAGTAATCCACAGCGACAATGATGTATTTTGTCCACCCATCTGAGACTGGGTTGCACATCACATAATCTATCCCCCACTTGGTGAAGGGGCCCATTGCGATGATGGGAAACAGTGAGCAGGATGTGACCGCATCTTTCTGATGTAAAGCTAACAAGGATGGTAGCGCTTCATGGCTTCCATACAATATTTAAAGATCATGGGCCAGAAATAACCAACATGAAAAATATTCTGGGCCATTGCTAACCCAGATAAATGACCCCCACATGCTCCTCTATGGGCATCATTTAGGACACTCTCGGCCTCTTCATGGGTAAGGCACCAATGTAAAACAGATTCTACCCCTCTACAGTATAAAGTATCCCCAATGATAAGGTAGTTTTTCACATGTACGAGTAGTTTTCGTCACTCTTCCTACAAAAAGGTCGCGGGACACTTCAGAGTCTGGAGATAGATAAGTATAACTCCAT
Organism: Pseudotsuga menziesii; assembly: GCA_001517045.1. NCBI lineage: Eukaryota > Viridiplantae > Streptophyta > Pinopsida > Pinales > Pinaceae > Pseudotsuga > Pseudotsuga menziesii. Next base: position 206,641 of record LPNX010958892.1, read on the forward strand.
ACCAAGGATTAGAGGTGGAAATCAAAAAAATGTGCTCATCTGGGAATGAGTCTTCTTCAACTACTACATCTTCTTCTACTGGAAATTCTGCAATAAGCTCTGCAAAAACTAATGATTTTTTTGATTTTTCATATTGAAAATCCAAGTGAAACTCCTGGAGAATGACTATCCATTTGTTGAATTTTCCCCCAACTATGCGTCGGGATAAAACATACTGATGTGGATTGACATATGCCACTACTATTGTAGTCCTTAGTAAGATGTAGTGACATAACCTATGCACAACATACACAGCTGATAAACCCAACTTTTCAACGTGGGAGTACCAGAGTTCAAATCCAGCTAAAGCACGACTAGGGTAACAGACGACATGCTCGTGGAGCTCATCATCTTCCTGGACCAGCACTACCCCAATGGTCAGCTCTGATGCAGACAAATACAATATAAAATCACGAGAGTAATTTGGTGGACGTAAGAAAGGAACAGACAATAAAGCTTTCTTTAATGTCATGAAAGCAGGTTGTGTGGTTTCATCCCATACAAATGGGGTGTCCCACTTCAACAGGCTTACGAAACCTTTGGTTATATTGGAATAATTCATGATAAAACATCGAAGAAAGTTATCCTTTACTTTCATGCTCTGAAGTTTTCTGATAGAATGAGGAAGAGGAAGATTTACAATGGCCTCAACTTTTAAAGGATCCACTTGAATACATTTGTTAGAAACTATTAACCTGAGCATCCTACCTGACTTGATACAGAAAACAGACTTGTGGGGATTCAAGCATATTTTGTAAATCCTGCATCGTTCAAAAATTAAGCACATGCGATTTGGATGATCGATCTTCTTACGAGAATGAGTAGGAAGATCATCTAGATACGGCTCGACAATAGTCTTGATGTCATGGAAAGAAAAATTCATTGCCCGCTGAAAGGTAGCCCCTGCATTTTTCAATCCAAAGGGAATTTTCTTATACTCAAATGTACCCCAAGGACAAATGAAAGTCATTTTATGTTGGTCTTCTGGCTTGATTTGAATATGATTGTACCCAGACAAACCATCCATAAATGAAAAAACCTCACTCCCCGCACAAGAATCAATGATTTGATCTATGGATGGTGTGGGGTAGTTGTCCTTAGGAAAAGCTTTGTTTAAATCATGAAAGTCAGTACATACACATATCGTCCCTTGATTTTTATGGATGAGAATAGGATTGTAGACCCACTCCGTTAAAGCGATCGAGTAAATGAAACCATCTTTCGTCGGATTTTTCACTTTAGAATTAATGGCAGTCGCTGTACATGGGTTGACGGGTCTAAGTTTTTGTCGAACCGATTTGGAATTAGGATAGGTTCGGATTTCATGTTCAAATATTGATGAATCTATGCCTGGAATATCCTCATATGAACAAGAAAACATGTCAAGAAACTCCTTAAATAAGGCTGTATAAATAGCAATCATCTCCGGAGAGCAGCTTGCACCAATATATACATTTTCCATGATGTTGGGATTTGCAGAGATGTTGATAGGGATAGTAATGGAAATGTTTTCCATGTTCTCCTCCACAAAGATTCACTCCCTTGGCAAGGGACTGATTGGTATATCAGCATCACCTGCCAATCTCACATGGAACTCTTGATTTTCAATCCTACTTAGCTTTGGAAGAAAGTATGATCTATGGTGAAGATCTTCGCAAAGCTTATCTCACTCTCTCATAGCTTCCAAAATGGATTTTTATAAAGGAAAAACCATTTCTAAGCAATCATCAATATACAAAGAGTTATCTGCCTAAGCAGGAAGATAGGCTTCTTTTGACTCCTCTGAGACTCTAGAAGGAATCAGAATGAGATCAACAATGGTGTTAGTGATAGACTGAGAAGCTACTTCCATTGCAGATAAGGGCACTTCAGGTTTGTAATGGGAAGTACATGCCTAAGGATCCATTCTATCAACAACCGTAGTGATAGACTTCCCTACACTAGTGGAACCTAAGTAGTGTATTGGGGTTGGGATATCAAAAGTTCCCATTAACAATGAATATATACCAACCCCCAAGCTCTCATTAGTTGGATTAATCTGATCAACCAATGGTAGGTGGACTCATTAGTTTCCATACGGCATTTCCGAGTGAAACTGAGTTGGTCAACAGTGACCAACTTCTCTTCGTGTAGAAACACTACTGCTCGAAGAATGACTGAGGCGATTGCACACATAGCATAAGTACAACTTCTCCCAAGAAGCAAGTTATAATCCAATGGAACATCAATCACCTACACTTCAACATAAACCACCTTCCCTACCAACTTAATCTCAAAAGTTGGTAGGATACCATGCGAACGGAATTACCTTCTGTCAAAAGCAATAACTAAGGTGTTCGATAGAACTAGCTCTGGAGATCCAAGAGCCTTCCAACAAGATAAAGACATGACGCATATAGAAGCACCTTCATCAACAATTGTCCTTCCTGTTGGTTGTGGAGCCTAATATTCTAGATCCAGAGATATTATTCAGTCATGTTTGTAAGCCAGGTGTAATGATGTGTGTTGGACAATAGTATTGTGGATCCATGGTATTGGGTTAACCCTAGAATTTTCCCATTGTATTTCCCCTATAAAAGAAAGCATTGTAACACAAATGTGTATGGTATTGTATTGTATTGGAAGAGAGATTGTGTGAGTGTGAAGAGGAAGTGCAGCGGTTTTGCTGTAGGTTGTATCCCTTCACCTTTCTAGACTGTAATAAAAGGACTAGAAATTTCTTTGTGGATGTAGCCCATCGTTTGGGTGAACCATGTTATATTTGTGTCTCTCTGTAATGTTTTAATGTGTTTTGCATCTTGTTTATGATTTAACTGTATATCTATTATTGCTCTGCAGTCCTATTTTCTAACACTTCCAATGGTCTTTCCACCATGGATGACATCTATTGACAAAGAGACATGATACGGCAGGAGAATATTAACATCATACAAATTAAATTTCACCATAAGGCTCGATGAATCCATACTACCTAAAGCTGCTAAGAGTGCATATCGCTGGGTGGGACAACTCTGTAGCACCTCCAAAGCCAACATTGCACATGGAGTTTGGGATAAATATTCAACTACAAAGTAGTTGGCTACATCCCTCGCATTGGGAGTATGCAATGCTTTCTTAAAGACACCTTTCGGTATCTTAGGCATTGGTTCGGCAGGCTTCTCGATCGTGAGAGGGTTAGAAGTTTCACCTATAGACTTACCCTTCCCTGGAGCCTCCATCTCATAGTTCACCTATTTAACTGAACCAACCACACCAATAGCATGGGGTCTAGGCTTCGGTTTCTCAACACTATGTGTAGGCCATGGTGCCTTAGGTATGATTTCATATAGTATCCTAGACTGAGAGTATATCAAATCTAGTTGTTGGGCACCAAGGATGGCCTCTTCCTCATTAGTTACTCCCGAGGTGGATACATCCTTAGATATATACGACAATAAATACTTAAGGAACCATTCTAACAAAAACTTGGGAGGGATCATGGACTTGATGAGCCTCTTTCTCCTTCACCACTCTTGGATATGATCCGAAATGTGAGTGGATTTTTCCCGCTGCAAGGTGGACAATAAATTTGTACCAGCATCATATCGGATAGGAAGTTGGAAGTGGTTAAGGAACACATTGGCTAAGTCCCAAAAACTGGAAAATATAGCAGAGGGGAAATCAATATACCACTTTGCTGTGGAACTGGTCAGATTCCTTTGGAATAACCTCAATTAAACGGTGTCATTGTTTTGTGAGTTGGAAGAGAACCATAAGTGAAAGGTGGTGATATGGGCACCTGGGTCCTCACTAACTTTTCCATCAAATTTTCGAATGTCTGAGGGTAGTTTGGTATAGACAGGTGGCCAAGTGGTATCATGTTTCACTAGGTCATTCATTAACTTGGACAAATATTGCAATTTTAAAATTTCCAGGAACGAAAGTTTGGGACTAACGAGAGCTTGAAAAGTATGAGTTTCAGAGGTAGAAGAACTTTCCCCCTGGTTCTCAAATGTAAAGGTTGGGTTTGCCCCAGATGCTGATTATGAAGAAGTTGGACTACTTTGAAATGTATTCCACCCATAAGCTACTGGATTATTTGTGTGCAGTGCAAAGTATGTGGTTTGATCTGCTCTAGTTGAGACTGGAGTCTAGAAAACAAGCACATGTATCAATCCGCTAAAAAGTGAGAAGGGAGAGCTCGTGAATGGGGCTGAAACTGGAGTTTGGAAAACTTGACTGTAAGAGTTAGTATTTAAAAACTGCATCCCCACATATGCATGTGTAGAGCCTACATAAGCAGTGGATGGGGGAATATGCCCCCAATTCCACGAGAAACCCTAGACAAATGAAGAGGATCCAGCAGGACCACTCTGAGTAGTGTGTGAAAAATAGGGCGAAACGAAAGGTACACTAGGAATACCAGTGACCATCCCACTAGAAGGACCTAATACATTCATGGAATCCGGTGGTTGAACCACCTAACTAGTTGGAGTTAAAGGAGTAGCAGGTATATTTGTTCTAGGAGTACCAATCGGGGGAGATGGCACTCCTTCAGCCAAAATGGCTGAAATGGGGGTAGATGGACCCTCTCCTGAGTAGCCATAAGTCTACTCATGGGAACACCAATCATAGGTGAATCAAATGGAAGAACCTAGATGATCGCAAGATCGTTTACGTTAGTAAGATGTTAATTAAATTTTCTTGTAAACTCGCTAACCTGCAAGTCTTCTATCTCTACTGCGGTTGCATCAACTTGTTTTGTCCTAAGTTTCGATTCACCTAGATCTTCATTAATTACTACCGGTTCAAAAGAACTATCTGTATCTAATCTCCGCCTTTGAGAGGGGGGTGGAGGTTACACTCTAGTAGCTAGAGGAAGGTTTTGCAACCTTCTTGACCTTCTAAGAGGTTGGTCCTCCATGGTTGAAAATTGACTCTTCACACACCCTAAGGCTGACTAAACACAAACAAACCATGCAACAGTCACTACAAAATTTCCTAAATCTAAACCAGACACAAAGGGTATAAGATATGCTTTCCAAAATAAATCTGAGAGATAGTTACTTGGCATCCCTGTATATGTTCTTAGGCACAAGCGGAGGAATCATGCAACCGCTCTCCCAAACCTTCTACCCGTGTTACCTTCCAAGCTTGTCCAAGGTCAACCAAAAATAGCCTTTTGGTGTACCTGTGTATGAACCCTAGATGTCAAAGAGATTAAAGGCAACCACAACTATACTGACATCCTAGGGGACAGTCGCAAGCCTGATTCGTACTCATGGGCAAGGAAGCAAAGCCCAAAACCCTGTCAACACCGGCACCATACGGGGCCCAAGAAGTGGTATTAACAGAAGTCCCTAGATGCACAAAAACCTTGGTAGAAACTTTGACAAGGAATCAAAGGGTTATCTCCTCAGTCCAAGCCTCCACGTAGCCTCATGATTAACTCCTGTTTGAGAGGAGCTTCCTAGATACAATCAACATAGAAGAGGATTTACCTATTGATTGGCCAACTACGTCTGAAATTAAACACTTATTGAGAGTTTAAATTCTCTAATCCACAAGTCTAGCCTAAGCTAGTTGGTGTAGGAGCCTAAAAAATAAAACCTACTAATAAATTTTTAATTATATCATTCATTTTAAAAGGTTTCTTTTAGTCAAAGGTAAATGGCGTGAAACAATGTGGTGTTATAGACTCGATAAGAAAAAGAAAAAATGATGTATAAAGAAAATTTCAAAGTAAATTGTGACTACTTAAACCAAATTTCTTTTCTTTTTGTAAATAGAATCTAATCAATTTAAAACTAAGTGCGAGAAAACTAAGACTTTTTTATAATTTTTTAATTTTATTTGAAAAATACTGAAAAGAAACAAAAAAATGAAACTAAATGCAAAAGTATAAATTGTTTTTCTTCTCTTTTCAAAGACTTCAAAAACTATAATGCAACTAAATACAAGTTTTGAGCAAGTTCGAATAATCAAAGCATATAAAAAAGTGAAATGAGGCATTAAGGACCTAAAGTGACATGCTTCAACCAATAGGAAGAATACTTGGAAAAAACTTGACTTGGAGAAACCATTGAACCCAAAGAGTCCACTAGATTCACAAAATAAAGCATGAGAAACTGACACCACAAAAACACAGCACAGAGTATAAAGCATCCAAGGCCCTGATCACTGACCTATACACAAGCACTCAAACCTACAGACCAAGAAGGAGGACCACCTACACTTCACAAAATGAAATAAATTCATACAAAAGTCTCAAAGGCTTGAAGAACAAGAAAATGGTGTGACACACAAAATTTAGAGTCATAGAGTCATTCCATAAACAGAAGACTTCCAAACAACTAAAAATCCAAAGAGACAAGGACAAGCAAACCCTATACAACTTATAGACTGCTACAAAAACCACGCAACTGTGTATGCAAGAAACCCGTGTACGACACACGACTCTCTAGACAACAACTCGCGTGTACAAGGTCACACATGCGATTGTGCACGAAGCAACCCACTTGTACTGCTAAAAATGTTTCAAAGAAAAAATACTAGCAAAGAATTCTGGGCATACTAAACTCTAAATCAAGAAGTAGCATAAAAATAATCACACTCAGAATAGAATCAGAACAAATACTGGTAAAGGGAACCTACAAGATGAACCCACAGCAAGATGTAATCCCCAGTATAGTCGCTAGTTTGTTGTATAGGACAATACACCCTTGTAACCTAGGGTCTGGGGTTACCAGCTTAATGAGTTTTGTAGGATTTATAGATTCTTTTCTCATGGTGGCTAAAAATATCCAATCTATGAAATTATTTTTTTTACTGTTGGATCAGAACATGGCCACTAGTTGTAAAATTTTTGGAACATCTATGAATATCTAGCAATCACAAGACAAAAATTAATCGCAGATCAAAATTTTGTTTTTCATGGAAATCAAGGTAATCTAGAGGAGAGTACAACAGAGCTTGAAGAAACCAAGCGCAAGCTAGTCATCTTAAAAACACTGAGGGATGCAACACCTGGAGCATCTATACCAGTGTTACATCTAGGAAATAAGAATGATACAGGTGAAAAGTCAAGGGATAAGAATAGAAATCTAGAGGATATAGAAGCAGTGGCTGAAGCTACTAAGGTGATGGATGTTTACTTTTTTTTATTTTCTAACATTTATACAATAACAATAAATTGTCTTTCATGTAAATGACAAGTGATGTATGTGGTTGTTATTTTATATGGTTCCTGATTTCCCATTTCAAATTTCAATACAGATGTTAGTAGTAAGTAGGTTGTCAGAGATACAATAGGCACAAGAAGAAAAGATGAAATTTTTAAAGCAGTCAAAACTTGTGCAGGTTAACATATATTCTGGTCAATGAGAAACATTTAATTTCTAGGACCCATATTGTTTGTCAGACTCGTGCTGATTGTGAGGTATTTTAGTGTTTTTTCGGCGACTAATTATATCTGTGCTATATGAAAGTAAAATGTAAAGGATGAGAAGTATGTTGTGTCATCTAGAACCTATATTTTACTGCATGAGAAGCTTCAACATTTAAAAGTTGAGGTAGAATTATATCAGAATAGGCTAGATTCATTGCAGGTAGATTATTAATCATCATGTTGGCATCATTTGTTCCATATTCTTAAGCATTTTTTGAAATGTTGTTGCAATGGCATCCATAAATTATGGAATTGAAATTGCAAGCTGACTTTGTTTCTGCATTCATTTTGTGTTTATTTCTTTTAGCTATGTACTCAGCTCTTTTTCTATTGGTGATATCGTAGTTATTAGAGTTGCTTAGGAAATCCCACTAATGTATTTCCACTGGATGTGTTGTTTTAGTCTCATTGACCTACTTTTGTGGTCATTTGCTGGACAATAGTAAAATTATCTTATCTTATGCAGATCCTTTCTAAGTTGCGTCTTGTCATCTAACTTGATTTTATCTTTTGCTACTTTTCAAATCATATTAGTTCTCAAAAAAAAAACTCATTGGATGCAAGGTAGGAATTTACTGCATTTCTACTATTCATGGACATGATCACATAAATGAAGATACAATATCCATGCAAATTCCTATGAGCTTGAATGGAAATCTCCTACGTTATGACATAAAAATTGTTAGAAACAATTACATTGTTAAATGTATTCTTATCTGAAAGAAAACCGTGTACACATATTAATTTAAATGTGCTAACAGTGGATGTTGGAACCTATTTTCAAATGCCGTTGTAACCAAAAAAATTCCAAAACATTTTTATGTGTTTGTGTAAATCACTTTTCATTATGTAATTGTTATGTAGCAAGTTCCTTTGACCTCTATCATTCACTTAAATCCTTGTTCGTTTCATCTAAATAATTTCCTACATACAGTTATTTAAAGTAGTTAAATATGCAGGTATTCACTGCATTTCTACCACTCCTGGACGAGATCACAAATAATCAAGATCGCTTCGATATTTCAGTTCCTATTCCCTTAGTTCTAGCACATGTTTCCCATAATCTAGGTATACCACATGTTTCCCATGTTTCTAGGTAAAACACATATCATAGGCCCTCGTTAGGCCTTGGGGGCTTGGATATTGTTATATCCTATTTTTATTTTCTATTTTTGAACCATTTGCTTGTCTTAAAGTATGATTTTTCTTATTGTTTTAAAGTTTTGACCTTGGTTTCTTTTAAATTTTTTGATTTTAGGCTTATATTTATAGTTGATTTAATAGGTTTTCTTTTTAATTTTGGCTTTACTTAGTGAATTTCATGGTTTTTAGGGGCTTATAGGATGTATATATTGTTAAAAGGTTCTAAAGGAATATCATAAGGTTTTATTAAAAGTTATTTACCAACATTTAACACATTGCTTTGAGTTTTGGTTAAAAAATTATTAAACAGATATTCTTGTAGCGCAAGCACAGAAAACGTGAACAAGGGTGCTACAAGAAAATCGTGCTTTTGAAAAAAGTCATGATTTTGCTCGTGATTTCCAAAATTTGCGCATGCGAAGATTTTTTCACACATGTCGAGGAGTTTGATACATGTTTGGGCCATAATAATCATCGTGACAAGTGTTGTGAGATCAATCAAACAATAATTTGGGTAAGTTGCATTTTTCCGAAGGTTAGAGGATACAAATCATTTAAACAACAATGATCATGCATGATGAGGATAATTCACTATCAATTACACATTTACTGAATGCATGAAGATCACAGAAACTGTATGGAGACCTGGCAGTTCGTGGTTGAAGAATGAATATGGTTGGCTATTTAGGGTTTGCAAGGTAAGTGTTTAGCGTGGTCGTGGCAGTTAGAGACAAACTTAAGAAGGATATGGGACACTTGGGAAGACATGAAAGCTGATTTTTAGCAACCGAATTCATTATTAACACAGGTATGAAATGAATTACTGACATGCTCCATGAGTTCGAGTTCGTTTTGACAGAGGATTAGTTATTGACGTTAACTATGAATGCAAGTTTATAAACTCGATTTTTTCTTAATGCCAAATCTTTTCTGTCAGTAGGGTTGAAATACTTATCAGTTTGTGAAGGAAAATGCATATCAAGGGTTTAATTTTCTTAGCTTATGATTGGCTGTTAAAATAACAAACATTCAAATAGTTTTAAACTCTTTGATGAAGAAAGCACAATTAAGGTCAATCACCTAGAATGAAGAGAAGTGGGAAAACAAATAGGGTCGAGCCTTCAGATATGTCTTGGGTTCAAAATTTGCCTGACTGTACAAGGTTATTTTCAGAAGCAGGTTGGTTGAATTATTTTGAGAAAATTGATGGCCATCATACAGAGGTTTCATACAAATTTGCTCAGGGATTAGACAAAGTCATAGTGACATTTGATACCCTAAAAATTGAGCTGACTAGAGAGATAATAGTAGAGGCTACAAGCATTCCCGATGAAGGTGAGTATTGGTTCAAGAAGGTACCTTTTACATTTAATTCAGAGAATTACTTGCTTCCAAATGTTGTTGCAGACTAGGGTAAAGGAGTACATATAAAGAAGTTCAAACCAGAGTGGAGAGAACCAATCAAAATCCTGCAAAGCTATGTAACTTGTGAAGGAAGATATTCCTTTGTGTTTAAATATCATTTCAGGTTTCTACAGCATTTAAATCATGAATCAAAGATGAACCTTCCTTTATTTTGCCTTAAAAGTTTGCAAAAGATGTCTAGTAGAGTAAAGGAGCATCAAGATCATACTTAGCAGTCCATATTTCATCATGGTCTGATAAACTTAATCATAAGTACAGTGCTCCAAAAGAAGGGAAAGACCTGGGACTATTTTTTATTTTGGTATGGGTTTCAAAGTGAGAAAGAGGAGCAATCAAAGAAAATATGGGTAAGCAAATCACATAATTTAGTAAAAAAATTGAAGAAAAATGTCATAGTTGAAGTTGAAGAAGATAGCGTACAATAAAGGTCCATGACATAAAGGGTTGAAAATCCTGAAAATGAACAACAGGATAAACCTGATGAAGATGAACCATCAAAGGTTCAAACGCAGGATTTAAATCATGTAGAAAATACCCTTAATGAAGAGGTAAACTAGGGAGTATATGAAGGCTTGTTAGAACAAGAACAACATACAGGAGTACATTCAAAAGAAAGGAATGCATAGAGTTCACGGGAGTTAACAAGAGCACAGAGTTCACAAGAGCACTCTGAAGAAAAGTTTGTTTCACAAGGAGTCAAAAGAAAGGTGGTTCATCTTGTAGCCATTAAGCACCAAGGAAAAGATTTGAGTATGTTGGGAGAGATACGAGTAGGTTGGAGACCTAAGACCAGACCTAAGAATAAATTGAGATTGAACATGAAAAAGATGTTAAACCCTAAGTTAGCTCAGGAGAAAATCACAGTAATAGAAGACTCTTCTTCCCAAGAAGAGTTAGAAGAGGATGAAAGCTTGAATGTAAGAGAGATTAAAGGTAAGAAACAGGTTCCTTTGAAGGATAATTCCACTTCAACTGATACTAAAATTTCAGAGCTATAAAATACGTTTGAAGGAAAGTAAAATTAATCCATCATCATGACGATTTGAGGAAGCATCAGTCAGTGATGACAAGTTTATGTGTAGATGAAGAAAACATTGCAGAACCATCAACTCAATGCAGTTTTGAAGGTAATGAATCTCCAGGGGTTCCTATAACTATGACAGAGCAAGAGAAAAAGAACGATGAGGAAATATTTAAGAGATTGAAGATTCCTTGGATGCAAGAAGGACTATTTTCAGCTTCAGATGGAAAATGTATTGATTCTGAGAATGATAATCTACAAAGAAGCATCAAATAGTATAGGTATCAGATAGAATTCCTGCATGAAACAAATGAAGGATTAGTAGTAGCCAATAGAAGATTAAGAGAGGATTTAGAAGAGGTTAATAGCCATTACCAAGAGTTAATTGCAGTCTCCAAGGAAGCATTGAAGAGGAAAAGGTAGACACAAAGTCTGTGTGCAGAGCTGAAGCAGACTGTTCAAGAAATAACTCAACAAAATCAAGAATTATCAAAAAGAGTCGAAGACCTAGAAGTTGAGTAGCAGAGAACTAGGAGGAAGACTCAAGCTTTTAAAGGGATAGCCCTTTTGGCAGAGGCTGCTAAAGATTTGTAAAATGCTTTAAGTGATAGGTGTTATTAGTTAATTTTATTAAAGAAATTAGTTTGGTTTGAACAACTTTACTTTGTTAATTGATTCGATGGTATGACCTAAAAGGTAGTTATTCAGTTTGGTAACTATTTTTGATGTAACCAAGATAAAACTAGGACTGTAGAATGAAGGATGGTTCGAATTTTGTACAAGGGGAGGCTATCAAGCTACTGTATACAGAGCTAATTTCAAAAAATCTTATGTACTTTGGATTTCTGATTATGTAATATATGCAATCTATAAGCCCAGTTTATCCTATTTGCTGGTTTCATTTCTGATTGGTGTGATCACTCAATTTATAAATTCATTTCTTATTTAAAGTTATTTCTCATGGAATGCTTATGAACTATGGATGAAAATCAGTAATGTTCTTATGTTGTTTCTGGTTTATGTTTCATATATTATACATCTCAGTATTATATTGTTGCATGATTTAGTATTTTTCTTAGCCTTATGAGTTTTTACCCTCTTGTTTACAAATTGCACAACCAAAACCCTAAAAACCTGTTTTACTTAGTTTTAATTTATGAGATTGTGTTAGCTTGTTCTTTAGTAGAGTGAGAACAATTTTTGGCACTAACATCTTTGGCGCTGTTGCTGGGGATGAAGCTAAAGCATACTTTCCCTAGGTTATTCATCATTCAATTGGTTTTGAGAGGTGAACCAAAGCCAACAAATTTTTAAGACTACATTTCACCAAACAGTTCATAGTAGCTACTAAGGGAGTTGGGACAAGAGGTAGACCTAGTTCACCATTACACCTGGATGTCTCAGACCCAGAGAAAATTCTGAAAGAAGCTAGGAAAATTAGGAGATCACAGTCATCCTCGGCTTTATGCAGCCCTTATTAATTTGACATACTGTCACCCTTTCCACTTTCCGAGGAGGAAAAACAAAATCTATCTTGACAAATCGAATGGTGACTCCACTAGTTCAAGATGCAGATTTCGAAGACCATGGAAGCCATTCTGGCTCGAAGGTTTGAACCTTTTAATTTTTCTGATGTTCCAGGTTTTCCAAATCCTGTACCTACTATGGATGTTTGGGGATATTGTCTTCCACGGTTTAGAGAAAGAAAAGAGGATAATCCTTCAGATCACCTCATCATATTTCATTAATATATTGTTCAGTTAAATATACAGCATGAAGATGTTCTCATGAATATGTTCATGTATTCACTTGAGCAAGATGCACGAGAATGGTATTTTTCTCTTCCTGCTGTTAGCATTTCCTCACTGAAACAATTCCACACATGTTTTTGGAAACATTGTAAGTATATGTTCTCAGCTGAATTCTTTTTTAAAGATTGTTGTGAGTAGGCTCATTTTTATAATACAATTTCTGATTCAAAAAATCATGATGATAAGTATAATCAAGGATTCAAAACATATCATGAAGAAGTTGTGGTTTCAGAATTTGTTGAAGATGAAGAGGTAACATTTTCAGATACTGTTGTCAAGAAAGAATTCCATGATCATTACAATAATCAAGTTGTTATTTTAAGTTAGGTTGAAGATTATTCTAGTGATGAGATCAGCAGAGATAGTTTGGAATATTCTCATAATGATTTCAACAGTCTTAATAATCATTTGAATGCTAATCCTGTTGAAGATCAATCTCTTGTTCAACAAACTATTGGGAATCATTGTTGTGTTAAAAATCAACCATGTAATGAAGAAAAACATGAACCTTTAGCATCATCATTTGAAATTTCTCAGAATGCTCCTCGTTATGATGAAGATATTGGGGTTCCAGGACAAGAATTCCGCGATGAATTATATTCTAGTCCTTTTTGTTTTGATATTAAAATTGATGAAAGTCAGGCTGTTGACATTTTTAACGTTATATCAGAAGTTTCTTATATTCATGGTTATGATAAATCTGTTGTTGAAAACCATTATGGAGATGCTCTAATTTTTGATAAATATGATGATGAAATTGAAAAGAAAGACCTAGAAAAGTGTGAAGTGTGTGATATGGCACAATATGATCAGCAGACTTAGGAATGCATTCAGTCCATTATCCTTGAACGACTGAAGCAAATGTATGGTAGTTATCCATTTGAAGACAGTGGAAAAGGAGTTTCAGCTTGTTGACATTATTGATGATACTGTCCAAAAAATTCTGGAGCAAATTCAGGCTGATCCTAATGTCTTTTATTGCCAATGCTTGCTTGATATTCATGGAACAAAATATTCTTATGGACAGCCTATCTTTTTCATAGAACATGAAGAGGTAACTTTTGGAAATGCTTATGATCTAGTGGCAGATTATTTAGAGTCAACACTAAATTATAAATATGTTATCTTAGAGATATCATTTGATGAAAGTGAGTACAAGTTGCTAGATATTTGCTCTTCATGTTTTCCAATATTTCTGATTATACATATATTCGGAGTTGGAAGGAAGTTTTGGTGGGTTGATGAAATTTTTTCCTCATTACATTGGAAATGGGATTACAATTTGATTTAGTAAATGACAGGTTCCTCAAATACTTTTACATTTTTTGAAGGAAAGAGATTTGATTTTCATTGTATATACCGGTGTGAAGATTTGAATAAATACTCCATGGCCCAATGGATATTTTACAAAGTAGTTGGGAGTTTGAGTTATAGCACAGAAGGCACTGATCTACAGGTTCTTGAATCCTTACAAGGAGGACTTCATCTTGCAGCAGGAGCCAGATGTTATAGCCTGTTTTTTCTTTCTATTTTTGAACCATTTGCTTGTCTTAAAGTATGATTTTTCTTATTGTTTTAAAGTTTTTACCTTGGTTTCTTTTAATTTTTTTTTTATTTTAGGATTATATTTATAGTTGATTTAATAGGTTTTCTTTTTAATTTTGGCTTTACTTAGTGAATTTCATGGTTTTTAGGCGCTTGTAGGATGTATATATTGTTAAAAGGTTCTAAAGGAATATCATAAGATTTTATTAAAAGTTATTTACCAACTTTTAACACATTGATTTGAGTTTTGGTTAAAAAATTATTAAACATATATTCTTGTAGCGCAAGCACAGAAAACGTGAACAAGGGCGCTATAAGAAAATCGTGCTTTTGAAAAAAGTTATGATTTTGCTCGTGATTTCCAAAATTTGTGCATGAGAAGAGTTTTTCACACCTGTCGAGGAGTTTGATACGTGTTTGGGCCATAATAATCATTGTGACAAGTGTTGTGAGATCAGGAAAAAATTCATTTGGGTAAGTTGCAGTTGTCTAAAGGTTAGAGGATACAGATCATTTAAACAACAATGATCGTGCACGATGATGATAATTCGCTATCAATTACACATTTACTAAATGCATGAAGATCACATAAATCGTATGGAGACTTGACAGTTTGTGGTTGAAGAAAAAAGATGGTTGGCTATTTAGGGTTTGTAGGGTAAGTGTTTGGTGCGGTCGTGGCAGTTAGAGACAGACTAAAGAAGGATATTGGACACCTGGGAAGACAAAAAAGATGATGTTTAGCAACTAAATTCATTATTAACACAGGTATGAAATGAATTACTGACATGCTCCATAAGTTTGGGTTCGTTTTGACAGAGGATTAGTTATTGATGTTAACTAAGAATGCAAGTTTATAAACTCGATTTTTTCTCAATGCCAAATCTTTTCTGTCAATAGGGTCGAAATACTTATCAGTTTGTGAAGGAAAATTCATATCAAGGGTTTAATTTTCTCATCTTATGATTGACTGTTAAAATAACAAACATTCAAATAGTTTTAAACTCTTTGCTGAAGAAAGCACAATTAAGGTCAATCACCCAGAATGAAGAGAAGTGGGAAAACAAATAGGGTTGAGCCTTCAGATATGTCTTGGGTTCAAAATTTCCTTGACCGTGTAAGGTTATTTTCAAAAGCAGGTTGGTTGAATTATTTTAAGAAAATTGATGGCCATCATATAGAGGTTTCATACAAATTTGATCAGGGATTAGACAAAGACATAGTCACATTTGATACCCTAAAAATTGAGCTGACTAGAGAGCTAATAATAGAGGCTACATGCATTCTTGATGAAGGTGATTATTGGTTCAAGAAGGTACCTTTTACCTTTAATTCAGAGAATTACTTGCTTCCAAATGTTGTTGCAGACTGGGGTAAAGGAGTACATATACAGAAGTTCAAACCAAAGTGGAGAGAACCAATCAAAATCCTGCAAAGCTATGTAACTTGTGAAGGAATATATGCCTTTTTGTTTAAATATCATTTCTTTTTTCTCCAGCATTTAAATCATGAATCAAAGATGAACCTTCCTTTTTTTTTCCTTAAAAGTCTACAAAGGATGTCCAGTAGAGTAAAGGAGCATCAAGATCATACTCAGCAGTCCATATTTCATCATGGTCTGATAAACTTAATCATAAGTACAGTTCTCCAAAAGAAGGGAAAGACCTGGGACTATTTTTTATTTTGGTCTGGGTTTGAAAGTGAGAAAGAGGACCAATCAAAGAAAAGACAAGTGAACAAATCATAGAATTTAGTCAAAAAATTGAAGAGAGAGGTCATAGTCAAAGAAGAAGAAGATAGTGTACAAGAAAGGTCTATGACACAAAGGGTTGAAAATATTGAAAGTGAACAACAGAATAAAAATGATGAAGATGAACCATCAAAGGTTCAAACAGAGGATTTAAATCATGTAGAAAATACCCTTAATGAAGAGGTAAACCAAGGAGTAGATGAATGTCTTTTAGAACAAGAATAGCATACATGAGTACATTCAGAAAGAAAAGAGAGTCCACTGATTGATAATGTTAGGGTTAAGAATGCACAGAGTTCACAAGAGCAATCTGAAGAAAAGTTGGTCTCACAAGGAGTCAAAAGAAAGGTGGTTCAACTTGCAGCCATTAAGCACCAAGGAAAAGCTTTGAGTATGTTGGGAGAGATAGGAGTAGGTTAGAGACCTAAGACTATACTTAAGAATAAATTGAGATTGAACATGAAAAAGCTGTGGAAACCTAAGTTAGCTCAGGAGAAAATCATAGTAATAGAAGACTCTTCTTCCCAAGAAGAGTTAGAAAAGGATGAAAGATTGAATGTAAGAGAGATTAAAGGTAAGAAACAAGTTTGTTTGAAGGATAATTCATCTTCAACTGAGACTAAAATTTCAGAGCTATTAAAAGAGGTTTGAAGGAAAGTAAATTTAAGCCATCATTAGGATGATTTGAGGAAGCAGCAGCAGGGATAATTTTAGGGGCGAATTTTATCCCAGTGGGCTATTTTTCCATGTTTTTCTCCCAAAAAAGATCCGTCATTTTGCATTTTTTGAAGCCCCGTTTAGCCCAATTTTGATGGGGTAAAATTTTTTCACCCTAAAAATCGCCAAATTATTATATAAACGAGATAAAATCCTTGGAAATTAAAATATTTTTTGAAAAATATCGCCAATCATTTTATAGTTGGAATTTTAAGGATTGGTAATATTCGCCAACATTTATACACTTTTAAATAAGTATGGTTCCTTAAAATCATCCCTGAGAAGTAGTCAATGATGATAGGTTTATGTGTAGATGAAGAAAACATTGCAGAACCATCGAATCAATGTAGTTTTGAAGGTAATGAATCTCCAGGGGTTCTTGTAACTATAACAGAGCAAGAGTAAAAGAATGATGAGGAGAGCTTTAAGAGATTGAAGATTCCTTGGATGCCAGAAGGACTGGTTTCAGCTTCAGAAGGAAAATGTATTGATTCTGAGAATGGGAATCTACAAAGAAGCATCAAACAATACAGGTATCAGATAGAATTCCTGCATGAAACAAATGAAGGATTAGTAGTAGCAAATAGAAGATTAAGAGAGGATTTAGAAGAGGTTAATATCCATTACCAAGAGTTAATTGCAGTCTCCAAGGGAGCATTGAAGAGGAAAAGGCAGACACAAAGTCTGTGTGCAGAGCTGAAGCAGACTGTTCAAGAACTAACTCAACAAAATCATGAATTATAAAAGAGAGTCGAAGACCTAGAAGCTGAGTAGCAGAGAACTAGGAGGAAGACTCAAGATTTTAAAGGGATATCCCTTTTGATAGAGGCTACTAAATATTTGTAAAATGCTTTAAGTGATAGGTGTTATTAATTAATTTTTGTAAAGACATCAGTTTAGTTTGAACAACTTTACTTTGTGAAGTGATTCGATGGTATGACCTAAAAGGTACTTATTCAGTTAGGTAACTGTTTTTGATGTAACCAAGATAAAAGTAGGACTGTAGAATGAAGAAGGGTTCAAATTTTGTACAAGGGGAGGCTATCAAGCTACTGTATATAGAGCTAAGTTCAAAAACTCTTATGTACTTTGGATTTCTGATTATTTTATATGTGCAATCTATACGCCCATTTTATCCTATTTCCTGGTTTCATTTCTGATTGGTGTGATCACTCAGTTTATAAATTCATTTCTTGTTTAAGGTTATTTCTCATGGAATGCTTATGAATTGTGGATGAAACTCAATAATGTTCTTATGATGTTTCTGGTTTATGTTTCATATATTATACATCTCAGTCTGATATTGTTGCATGATTTAGTATTTGTCTTAGCCTTATGAGTTTTTACCCTCTTGTTTACAAACTGCACAACCAAAACCCTAAAAACCTATTTTATTTAGTTTTATTTTATGATGTTGTGTTGGCTTGTTCTTTAGTAGTCCGAGAACAATTTTTGGCACTAACAAATACCCAGCCACTAGTGCCTATTATAGACCTTGGCAGGCTTATTCAACCTCCTAGTGCTTTCTACATGCCCCAGGGGCTTGTATAACCAACCCACAAGAGGCTTAGTCAACAATTGTCTAAATGTTGTAATATGTGCATTGGCTCTACTAACATATAGAAAGTGTGATCTCCCATCTCTTCATTAGAAATTTATATGTCGCAAATCATAATGATATGTGGTTGAGTAATTGCATTGTGGGTGAAGTAATGTGCATCCACAATATACATTGAAAGAAGCAAGGTGCATTGTAGAATGCATGTGGGGTCATAACAGGGGTATCATGTCAGTATACTAGGTATAAATATAAAGGGGTATAAAAAATGTAAATGAAAAAATAGATACATACAATATATAGTGAAAATAGGGATTTTTTAAATTGGGAAGGAATATTGTGAGGGGGTTTTAAAAACAAATTTGGGAGGTATTTTCCGATATTGACTGAAATTAGGGGTACTGTTTCATATGAAACCAATGAACGTGCTATGTTAGAGATTCATTGAGTGAATCCCCCATGGAAAATACCACCAAGTTATGGGATTTCGCATCTTGTAATCATTCATGAGAGTTAATATAGACATGGCTCTTCTTATAAAATGCCATTTATGTTTATCGTTCTTATTTTCTTACAAGATAATGTATTATTTTAAAATAAACCAATCTATATTTTTACTATACTTCATTCCCTCACATACTGATTTTGTAGGGGGGGCTTAATGTTTCTAGATTTCCTAGTATTTGAAACTTGTACACATTTCAATGTTTTGGGCTAGCTATTTGTGAAGGGATACACAACTCTCATTGATTTTCTTTTTTCTAATTGTATCCAACATCAAGTCACATTGAGGAATATGGGAGAATTACCCCTCAATATGAATTCAAACCAAAGGCTACCTCGACCTTTTTTAATCAAGAGTATGACCTGGTTAAGGGGGTAAACTAGTAAAATCCTCTTCAAAGAAAAGACTCATGTGCAAGTGATGTGATAAGGAGGGATGTGCTCTCAAATATTGCACCATTTGTATTCAACAAGTTGAAGGAACTTTCAATGCATGTAATAAACAATAATTACATCATTATTGAAACAATAACTATTATTCTCCTTATGAAATTACAAGGTATCACCTCTAGCCTTGCAAAATTCCATCACGTAAAGAGAAGGAACTACTTCAAGCACCTAAAACACAAGGAAAACATATTAGAGATGATTCTAATTAATGTTCCAATCCATATACAAACTATGTGGGAAATAAAAACATGTAGCTCCAAACTCCAAAAGGAATTGTAATATGACGATTAGCATACTATTCTTCTTGAGACAAACTCCATCAGGTTTACACTTTCATCTATGTCATAGAGATTTTAGTATGATATTTTAAATTATTACCTCTGTAGATACTTTCAAATGGCCCTTTCTTCCAGTCTTTGAACCTTTCATCTTCATCTAAAAGAAAGAAGGGAAACTCCATCAAAATTGGGAAAAAACATACCTTCTTTATAATGATCCACTTTCCTAGAAAAATTAGTTATTCTTAAGGGTCAAACATTTCAGGATAAAGTACTTCAAAATTTTGCATAGATACCAATGAGTGAGGAAAGTAAAATTGTAAGAAGTCATTATATTTTGAGATACAATGGACAAAATGGTTGTTCTACCTTTTAATTTCACTTTTGCACATTGAATCCAAGAGGCTTTGCAGCTTCCTCAATTTTTAATTCTATCTCATTTGCAGGGTGTTTATACACAAACATTAATTCTCACTTAACCATGCCCTATTTAACAACATACTAGTGCAGTTCAATAAAATCTTGTATCTCAAAAGAAATAACTACAAATGTAGTAGCCAGTGGTCATAGACAACTAGTGATAGCTATAAGGTCATTGCTAGAAGGTAGGGTAGATGAATATCTAGTCATTACCAGTCGATCATAGTCAAAAGTATAAGTTACCAAGATACGGTTATGAATCCAGATCTAGATATGAATTCATTATATTTTTAAAACCCAAAATATGAATGCGGCGAGGAAACGACAAGTACAAAAGGATACAAAAATAATTTTATAATAAATAAAAAATAGAGTAATGAAGAAAAACTATTCAGGAAACACAATAGTAGAACTATAAATTATTATAAAAATAAAATATTTCATAGACCATAAAAGCTAATTTGATTATTTGTAACCATGATTGATATTGATAATTTTAAAAACCATTTTGGCATGAACTTGAAGTACGGAAAAACAATGTTTTAGTGAGCCGCAATCCACATGTCCCTATCAACAAGGAGTAAAGTGGTTTTGTTGAAGGCTATGCCAAGACTACATAACATTGTTGACATGGGAAACAACATGGCACATAAATATAGATCCTCTGTTGAAAACAAACCTTAACCATAAAGATAAATCAAATAAAAACGTTGAGAGAAGACCTTAATAATAATAAATTATAGTTCAAGAGCAGATCTTGACATAAGGATAAATCAGAACTTGAGCATGAATGGGGTTTATTATTTTATCTATTAGGTGTTTACAGAATTTTTATTTTTGCATTAAATTTCTTTTTTGGGGTGGGATCAATGGGTCATAGAAGCACTAGAAGTTTTAGGATCCATTTGAAAATGTAATGTCCCATACAAAATATTAAGTGTTCCCTTGGTTGACTTTGGGCATGGTCTTCCTCACAACCTTCTTCTCCTATAATTCCTTACAATCCTACTAATTGAATATTGTAGGCTTTCCTTCTCAAATATTGGGCTTTCAGACCTTGCATGGGAGAGATTTGGTTAACAACTATTCACAAACACTTTACTAGCCAACTATTCTATCTTATGGTGGAAATGATCTTCCTTGAACTTTTGTCAAACATTCTAAATGGTAATTGGTGTAGGTGTTGTATGATTGTTTGAACCATATGGGATTATCTTTATGGATTTTTACTGCATTTTTGTTGTGGTAGAAAATGATAATTGGTATTCATACATTGTGTTTATTAAATAAATAAACGATGCCAAACAAATGTATACAAAAACAAATTTTAAAGAACACTTTAAGATCTATTTATTTATGCATTAAGGACGGGTGCATGCATGTAATTGTTGTATTTTCTATCTCGAACAATCTCAAATAATTCCCTTTTGAAGTCTTCACTGAATGTTGTTGGAGTATTTACATAGGATTCTACAGGAATGTTCTTTATCCACTAAATTCACACCACACCACCCAAATGCAAATTACAGTATTGAGAATAAACCATCTAATACCTAATTGCTACTACAGGATACTCCTCAATGGATTTTGTTGCTACAAGATCCCTTCACACAGGTTTTACAAATCAGCCATGATTTTATGGGGATAAATGTTGCTAATAGTCAGCTATTGACTTAAGATCGTTTCCACTCATATTCAGAAGGTCATTGGTGAGAGACGGGAGTAATTGACTTAAGGTCATTTTCCAGTCATTGACAGAAGGTCGGTCATAGACATACAAACATACCCGAAATATATGTACCCTTGGGTTCCATGACCAAGATAAGAGGAATTGTACCACATGCTACATATAATATAATTCATATATGTGTTAATTGAGTTAGTATCCTAGCAACTTGTGTTGGTGCTAGAGTGAGGTGATGCCTAGCTAGTGCGTGGTGCAAGGAAGGGGACTATGGGCGTCAATATAGAACAACCATTTGTCTATCTGAACCAGGGTAATTGTCTCTCTAACTACTACTACTAGGGAGTCAATAATTTTCCCAAGAACATAAATGTGTGTAATTGAGAAAGAAAAAACATACATCGACCAAAATTAGGATGATAATCAACATCATGGTTATCATAGTAACTGAAATAATAGCAGAGTTATGAGATTTAGATGTTATAGTTACAGGATTGTGTGAGACCACAGGAAAGTTGTAACAAACTTTGTCCATATATTCCAGATCTTCTTCTATGGTGTTGATGATGTTATGCAACATTTCTACAAGCCATAGGGATTATGTTCTAGTCCCTAAAAATTTCAAAATTTTCCAAAATAATTCCTATGTTTTTCCATGGTGGCAATGATTTGCTTGGGAAATGCTTCTTTATCTTCCATCCATAAATTATAGTTGAGGTTTTATTGATAGCTTGGATTTTACATCTTTTATTATACCTTATTGATTTTTATCTATATTAGGTATTAAGGGATAGTAAATTATGTCATATAACAACCCATACCTGTCATGTTGTATATCATTTATCTGAATTCCAACTTTCTCTTTAACTCCAACAATTTATTACGACAACTGATACAGAGGAAAAATAAAAATTGAGAATTGTTCCACATGAATCCATAAATATGGATGCGTGTATCTGATTGTGATGTTAACGAGTTGTTCCATTTTTAAATGTTGGAAACGACAATTATGAACAACATGCATGCATATCACCACCCATACATTTCATGATGTACATCAATTCTTCGAAATTCCAACTTTCTCTTTAACTCCAATAATTTATTGCGATTGATGATTAAGAGGAAAAATAAAAACCAAGAATTGTTCCACATGAATCCATGCATAGGGATGTGTGTATCTATTTGCCATGTTAATGATTTGTTCCAGTTTTAATTGTTGGAGAAAACTTTGTTGGCAACAACAATTATGAACAACTTGCACAATTAAACTCTCAAATTGAACTAAACATATAACAATTCAAACCAGCAATAAATCCAATGTAATCATGCATAATAATTTGAATGGTAGTGTGGAGGCCATACGTTGATTTATTAAACAACTGGATGTGAAATAAAATGATTGAATTTCGGGTGGTAGATAAGGCAAACAACATTATTGACAATGGACAGACTTGAGGATTGTCTAGACCTAGCCATATTTCTTCTCGAGGTAGGGTTGGTTATACAAACATGGCTGATTTTGAAGGTGTTGCGGGGACTATTTACAGTAAGGACTATGATCATCCTAGTCCAGTATCCATATTAAAACTTCTTTCTCAAATGAAAATTACAACTCAGCATAGACCCTGGGTTGTACACATGGTAAGAAACTTTGAATTGTTTCTCATTTGTGGTTTACCCAGTTATATATCTAATTGGATCTACAATCATGGTAAGTTGATAGAGATCTCAAGGAGATTATCCAAATGTATCCTTTGTTTTATTAACATTAGATTACCATCTTATTAAACTAAGGAAGTATTGTGATTATTACATATGCCTTCTATCTAAGTCTTTGTTTTTGTACTAAGACAATTTGTTAATATTTGATACCATATGATAAGTTGTAATTCTTATGCTCATTTGTTTAGAATAGAACTTGTCGGAACCGCATGACACTTGAGAACCAAGAACACATCTCTTATGTCTATAGTGTATTTTGAGGATTTACTCCTTTAAACAAAGGGTATACCCTTTGTTGACTTAGACACAAGTCATAATTGGCATCCTTATTTGGATCTTTGCTCCTTCATTCAGAATACCTCCTTAGGTCTCTCGAGTCATAAACAATGTTGGGATTCTTAGTATTTTCTTAGAATTAAAAATGAGGAAATCTTGGTGTTAATATTTCCCCTTTCCCTAATTCTTAAAAGGTTCTAGCTAAATGGAAGACCAACTGCTTTACAACTAGGAGGTTGAAGGTTCGATTCC
Organism: Pseudotsuga menziesii; assembly: GCA_001517045.1. Taxonomy (NCBI): domain Eukaryota; kingdom Viridiplantae; phylum Streptophyta; class Pinopsida; order Pinales; family Pinaceae; genus Pseudotsuga; species Pseudotsuga menziesii. Next base: position 230,662 of record LPNX010958892.1, read on the forward strand.
TTCATGCCCTAATGATTTCACAATATTGATATTTTTAATAAAAGATATTTTATTATGATGTATTATGGCTATAGGGGGGAGGTCAAACCATTTTTGTATGTTGCTATGAGGGGGGTTCTAAACTGACTTCATATGTCACTACAAGGGGGGGTTCAAAACTGTCTTTGTATGTTACAACGAGGGGGGTTCAAACCCCCCCCTGTAATTTTATATGAGCGGGTTTCATAAGCGCCCCCAACGGTTTGTAAAGAGTTTTAGGGGAGTTTCAAACCGCCTCCGTAGGTACTTATGAGGGGGGTTTATAACCACACCTAAAGTTTTGTAATAAATACTTTTATGGAGGTTTTGAACCACCCCAAAAGTTACTTTTCGTGTTATTTTTGATCTCTTCCAGAGTCGGCCTTAAAAGTCCAAAATTTTTGCGTTGAAGCTATTGGGGGGGTTTGTTAAGACCACCTCCAAAGGTTTGTAATATGTATTTTTAGGGTGGATTTATAAATTCCCTTATAGGAACCTATGTCAAGGCTTGAAACTGCCCCCATAGGTACCTATGAATGGGGTTTTAAACCACCCCCATAGGTACCTACGAGGGGGGTTTGTAACCGGACCCAAATATTTCTAATAATAAATTTTGGGGGGAGATTGGAACTTCCCCCATAGGTGTCTATGAGGGTGTTTTAGAAGCTCCCTTAAAATTCACTTTTTTTTCGGGGAGGGGGGGGGGG
>LPNX010958892.1:231465-265329 GCA_001517045.1 Pseudotsuga menziesii
TGTTCATGCTATTAGGGGTGGTTTTTTAAAGACCACCTAGGAAGCCGAAACCACCCCAAAAATTCACTTTTGGAGGCGAAAGAAAATCCCATTCCCCCCTAAAAGTCAATTTTTTGGTAGTGTGGAGAATGTAAAGAACCATCAAGGTAATATGGAGAAGATGGTGGAGTTTTAGGAGGTTCCTCACCAGCTCCTTCTTTTTTACCTTCAACATGAGATGGAAATCTTTGTTCACCTTTATTCTAATCTTGATAGAGATCCTCTACCATCATCTGTATTCTAATAAAATATTTAAGAAATTTCCCTTCAGACGAGATATAAGAAGTTGCTTCTTCTCCTTTTAGTGAAGCCATTTTTCCTATTCTTGAACCAATCTCTAGATGAAACTCTTCAAGTTCTCCTTCACCACGTTGTAGCCTGAATATTGTTAACATGAAATCACAAAGCAATGGTTAATCAGTTCTGATACCAAACTTGATCTGAAATTTCAGGATCTTTTTTAACCATTAAAGATTACATGTGAACTTTGTATGTTAAAACTCATAAATATGATTTAAAACTGAAATTTAAATGCTTAAAGATACACACGTAAGAAAATAAATAGTATGCAAACCATGAAATTGATAGACAAGAAATGATAACTGAGTTCATGCCTCCTGGGCTATGTTTCTGGGCCACTTCCAATGAGAAGGTCAATCTTATTAAGTCTTCAAATCTTACATAAATGGATTTCTGGAACATCTTTTGTTTTATGCTATTCATCAAAAAAAATAGACAACACCACTCTGATCCTCTCGGAATTTCAAGAAAAATGAGTATAAACGTGACTACCTTTGTATGAGGCCTCCTCTGGTATGCAAATCAAGAAAACTCTATCTATATAAAAGACAAAACACAGATTTGTTGGAAAGCAACACGCTCTGGAGCAATTTGAAAATAAAATTTCAAATTTGTCATTTCATCAATTTTCTAAACGACATTATATATCACAACCTTAATCAACACTCATCAATAAATATATTAGGAGTGCCTTTAGAATCTTTGATTCTGAAGGTACTCCCAATAGAAGTTGATGGATTGATTGATTTAGGGGGGTTAGCATCAGCTTACATCTGGAATGAATTTCTTGGATTTAGTTTCTTATTTCTACTTGATCATTTGTAAAATTCATAATCCTGAAAATTAGCAACTCCTAATTTTACAATATCGATCATTCATGCAAATTCAAGGTCGAGTAAATTCATTACATCAATAGTCTTGACTGTTAACCTAGTAAGCTGATACCTTACATGACATTTATTTTCCAATTTATATGCGTGGTCTAATGAAATATTCCACTTCCAAAACATCAATCTCATCATAATAATCATGGGGATAAAATCTTATTTCATATTGATATCACAAGTTTTCCCATTGTTATACACTTGTCCTCATTCATGAACTTTGTATGCTAGGATGAGATAAGATGTATGAGATTATGAAATTTTTATTGATGCTTTGAGGTGAAGTCAATGTTAAGATTCTACCATAAGTGGCTAACATGATTCTTAAAAGGTTGGTTGTGGTCTTGACTACATTACTTATTGTTCCTCATCATTGCAATATCAATCACAATTTTAATCAAAACCATTATATCTTTCCTTATTAAATCTTGGGATTACTTATATATGCGATAGTGAAAAATTATGTGGTTGTAACCATTAGATTACACTTTCAATTTGAGGTTATAGGATTATGGTTTCATTTTAGCGATTGTATTAATGTGAAGGTATATTAGTTAACATCGACATTATCGTGGAAAGTAAGGGTTTGATATCTGCATAATTTAATTGTCTGCCATCTATTGATTTGCAATCATGCAACTGTCACGCATAGTTGTTACCCACTTGATATTTCTAAAGGTCATTATTGCATGGTAAGTGTTCTGTGATTTCCATTAACTTGTCAATTCAATAGCATGATGACCCTGCTTTCCGTGACTGGGCATGAAGGTTCACAGTACCTTGGTGAAAGGAAGATGTTTGGAGTTTTGGTAAATCTGTATGAACCCATGATAGATCGACTGTGTTTCTCAATTCGGGTTTTGAAAATCCATGAAGCTTGTGTAATTGCTATTATGGCCCCTGTTTCAAGATTCCAGCTCATGGGTGATGAATATTTAGACGCTGCTCTCGAATGCCGTGAATTGGTGGTAAAGGTAGGATGGTTAGGGTTTCTGCAGAAATTCTCTGGTTTTAATTTGGCAATTTCTAGGGCATTCACAATGTCATTTGATGGTATGAAAGCACAAGTAGGGGATATCGTGTTGTAGTTGACGAAGGAGTTCATATCTCGGGCTATAGGTTTTCCAATGGTAGGAGAACGTTGGTATAAGGGAAAACATGTGAAGAATGATGATTGGAAGGAGTTCTTGACTCCATCTAACTGACAAATGAAATATAAGTTTGGTTTCCCTTCTCGGCTACTGAAGAAGAAATGGAATTCTTTCCTTGAACTTATTATCAGGTATGTCACCTATGAAGGTTGACTTTCTCAGACTCAGTTCTATTGTCTTTGGCTATTAATGATTTTCAAAGGGCATGTTGTGAATATGCCGTATTACTTCTTAAGTAGTTTGCAGAAGATGGCTTGTGCTTATCAGAGTAATGTGGGGGATAAGGAATGGAGCATGTTTCATCATGGGCTTATTAAGATACTTGTTTCCTACCGGTTGGGAGAATTGGGAGAGTCTTGGGAATCATTTCTCTCTTGTAATGAGTTTGGGTAAAATGATGAGTGGCCTTGATGGAGGTCCAAAACTAGGTGAAGACATATTGAGACAAAAGTAGGTGGGCCTGAGTTAGAATAATTTGACTCCCAAAATGATCTAGACAATGGGATATCTGAACCCGGTCGAACCCTAAGTGACATTGGCCTTAAGGTAGAGTTTGAGGTAAACCCTGAGACACCTGTTGATGATTCTCGGCCTCAGCCAAGTAAACTGGTGATTATAGCACCTTGTCCAAATGATGGCCATCCATATTCACAAACAAACGTCAGTCATAAACCGGTCGAAGATGAAGTTAGTAGGGTGGTGAGTAATCGAGAAATTCGCTGAACCACTCATAGCATGACGGTTGTGCTCTTTGCGAGTAGAGATTTAAATGTATGGGATGCCCCTGTCATCGAATTGAGCAATTCTTTGGAGTCTCGGCTTAATGAAGCTCCAATTGGTCCAACCATTCTTGATCTGAAGTACATATCTGCATCTGAAACTAGGGCTGAGGATGTTAAATCCCGGGCCTAATGTAGATCAAGAAATCGACTAGAATCCATGTACAGAGGTGAGAGGTAATGTGGATCCAAATGTAGGAGTAGTAGAACAACCTAATCAAATCCCCTATGCTCAGGTCATATCATCCTTGGAAACTAATTTGAAGGAGGCTCAAGTTATTAGGGCATTCGCTATGGAAGAAATTGCAAGCCTGAAAGATGATTTGACTTCCTGGGTTGATAAATGGAATCTCTTGAGTGTAAAGAAGCTCATATATAAAGCTCAGGCTAAAATCCTTCTGTCAAAAAATCAAAAATTGATCAAACAAAAAAATATTGACAATACGAGAGCTGTTAGATTTAAGGCCAAATTAGATGAAGCAAGACGAAATGTGCCGATTCGACTTTTTGTTGAATCATCCCTTAAAACTTGATATTTTTGTTTGTTGTATGAAGTTCAATTTTGTTTTATGATTTAAAACTTTGTTAGGCATACATATGGTTTAAAAAAATAGGCTTCTAAAGGTTAGTAATGTCCTATAATATTCAGATTTTGTCTTGTGTGCAAAGTGTTTTTGTTTATTTTATAAGGATACTTGCAGAATTAAAATTCTGCAGGCATCCTATTTATTTTTATATGTTGATGTTTTCACTTTGCTAACTGATTTTGTTTGAAAATTCCAGGTGTCGTGGAGTATGCAAGCTGAAGGTTGATGCTATGCTACAATTTTGGGATTTTATTGGCTAGAGCTTACTCATTGGAAGATGCCCTGAACATGAAACTATTCGCTATTTTGCTAGTTCTACATTTCTAATTTTGAGCATCATCAATTTATGGATTGTTGGATATAATGATTCCTCATGCAGGGGAATAATGATAGTGGATTTTATCTAGTAAATTAGTTATTTTCTTTCACATTACTCCATCCTAGTTTCCAGTCAATGACACACCTAGAATCATGCCATTTCTTTTGCTCTATATTCGGATAGGAATCCACGTAGTATTATAGAAATAGGGTGGTTAGTTAATTATAAGTTGGTTTGTATTCTATATAAACAAGTTCCAAACATGGATAAAGGGTTCGATTTCTAAGACATTTCATAGAATTCATATTATACAGTATTATACTTTATTCTGTTGTGTTGGTGTTCTTTGAACTGCTTCTGAGGATTACTGAGTGTTGCGGGATATTGAAGACCTTAGTTAAGTATTTAAAACATCTGTACTGTGTTACTGATTATTCTCTTTTGTTATCTTTACTTTCATATATATATATATATATATATATATATCTTGCTGTTATATGGGAAATATTTTGAATCGACTTCGAATGATTATGCTTGCCTGAAATATATACGGTTTATTGTCATGTTGAGATGAATGAACTTCTTCGTAATTTCAATTGTTCATAAATCTATTTTTGATAAATTTTTAACTTGCAGGTTGACCTTGTTTCATTTACAATTCAGTATATGATTATATTCATATGTTTTAGGATTGCGTATCTGTTTAATATCATTGATATTGGGTTTTAATTTCTGTTTTAATTATTGGACAATAGAGTGCCATCTTATTGTAGGATAATTGAGATTTAATTCTGCTATTGGAGACTTTTCGACCAATCCATAATTGTTGATCATCTTTATGCTTTAAAACATTTTTTCAAATTAATAACTCATGCTCTTGGTTGAGATAGGTAATTTGCATCTAGATTATCATAGAACAGAATTAGGAGCTGTTAATTTTTTGCATTTAGTTGAAGGTAGTTTCTTTTAGAATTAGTTAGTCATTAGGTTAAATTTCTCTGATTTGTTAGAAGATTGATTTAAGCAAATCTCACACACATACACCCTTGAGAGGCTCTCTATTTTGATAGCACATCATATAGGCAGTAGGGACTTGATCATGTAAAGGAAAGTTACTTTAAACACGTACAAGATTGCATTAAGTCGAGTGTATGGGCTGTCTTTCTATAAGTTGGCCTAGGATAGTTTTTTCGGCCAACAAATGGCGCTAGAAGGAGGGCATGAGCTTAAAGCTTAATGGATGCTCGATCACATAATGCTCCTACCATCAGTCAACCTACTTCCCCTCTTACAAGTTTTGGAACACTATCTACCTTGGTCTCTACATCACAACCCGAATTTTTAATTGTTAGAATAATCAACCCATAGTTTACCCACTTAGACATTAATTTAATTATTCTGTCTTATTTTCCTAGTTCATGTGTCCCACCTTGTGCAAGTTGTCATTTGCCTATCCATAATGGTCAAACTTGCCTTATTTGACTCATGTAGCACATGGGAAATCCCAAGGAATCAAATCTGCTTTATTCCTGGCCTCCTAGGTGCCCTTCTACTTTTTCTGCTTTATTGCCTGCTTTTTCAGTGTTTTAAGGCAAAAGGAAAAGCTAGACTAGGTGAGGTTGACTAGTTTTTTTTCCTACACATCCTCCTCTCTTTTCTCCATGCAAAAGCATGTATGAGCTGCCATTCCACCACTCTTTAGCTTGCCTAAGCCTTTTTTCCAATTCGTGAGCTTCATGACAGATTTGGGATCAACTTTTTACATCTATGGGGGATTTGCTTATTTTTAGTAAGCCTACTTTATGCTAGATTCGAATTGCTCCTCATGCATTCGAATCCCTGATGTATGTTATTTATTCAGCAACCTATGTTATTATAGGGTTGGCTATTGTACACTAATTTAATACAGTTTAGTGTTCAGCTCCAATTTTCAGTCTCTTTGTGAGTGATTTTGCATGATCAATTGTTAATTGTTGTGAGTAAAATTAATCTATCACCTGGTTCAATTTCCACATGGTATCAGAGCCATTGTAGGTTGTTTCTCTCCTTCAAAAATTGTTTTGCAGGTTCGACATCAAAGACTGGGAGCCTTCTACTGACAGCCGGGACAGATTTTCTAAGCTATGGATCAATCACAGAAAACTATCTTGACTCCCTTCAATTTCTTTGAATGGAAAGAAAATATGGAGATACTGTTGAGAGAAAAAGGCCTCTACAGGGTGACTGTGGCAATAGAAGCAGATCCCAATGCAGTTGTAGAGAAGATAAAATGGCACAACAGGAGGGATGAGGCTTATGGACTCTTGTGTCTGAGTATTTCCAGAGACCTCCTTTTCCATCTTGATGGATTGACATCACCGAATGAAGTATGGGAGAATATTGCTGATCTTTTTGGAAAGACAGATGAGATGAGGGGACATCAAATCGAAATGAGCTAATTTCTCTGAGTCCAACGAGCTTTGAATCCCTGCAGCTATATTTCTCCCAAGTTCAAAGCACTAGTTTTGCAGCTGAAACAGTGTGGTGTCGAAAAGAAAGATGATCATCTCGTACTGGCCATCCTCTCGAAGCCGGGCCCTAATTATTCAGTGTTTGTTTCAACCTTCTATGCCACAAAACTGATAGCTCGAACCTGGAAGGTGCCTAGCCTTGTAGATTTCATGGAATCTCTCACACAAGGACAGGACAAGCTGGTGATGATGGGCACCATCAAACCATCCAAAGATCAAGCTTTGATTGTTGGAGATTCGAAGGTGGATTCAAAAGGCAAAAAGAAATCTAAAAAGCCACCTGAGCAAAAGAGAGACAAGAAACGGTCTCTGGAGGATCTACAAGGTCCCAAGAAGAACTACCAGAAGAAGAAAAAAAAAGGTGAAATGAACAAGTGCGCATACTGCAATAAGGGAAATCACACTGAAAGCTCTTGTATGAAAAAGTAGATAGACATGCTGACCCAACTCCTGGAGAAGAATGGCATCTCCCTTCCAGAAATCTCAAAGAAGAGAGAAGGAGGATCAAGTTCAGATGACAGAGAGAGAGTTCATGCTCTAGTTGCTGGCACATCAAGCTCACCCAGTTTTATCATTGATTCTGGAGCTTCAAGACACATGGTTTCGACTAAGGAGTCCTTCTCCTCACTGGATATGTTGAAAGGACCATCTATTGTACTGGGAGATGACTCTCTCATTGAAAGTAAAGGCAAAGGAAGGATAGATCTTGATCATGGTCAGTTCAACAATGTGCTGTATGTGCCTGGTCTCACCTCCAACCTCTTGTCAGTGTACCAGATGACCCACATTGGGTCTCCTAAGAAATTCATATTCTCACCCGATGAAGTTGATATCATAGAGATTTCAACTGGTAGAGTCATTGCAAAAGGAGTTGCGAATCATGCTCAAAAGGTATACATGTTCTCACACTTCCTACCTTACTCAAACCCCTCTGCTCTTCTCATTCATGCTAATGAAGCCAGCAACCTGTGGCATGAAAGATTTGGCCACCTAAATTACAAGTATCTGTCTGATCTTAGTGAAAAAGAGATGGTCATAGGGTTTCCCAAGATAAAATTTTCCAAAGGAGTCTGCCAAGGTTGTATCCTAGGAAAACACCCAGAGCACAAATTTGAGAGAGCTAGTCATGAGAGAACCTCTGCACCCCTCGAGCTGATCCACAGTGATGTTGCTAGCCCATTTCCTCATATGTCCATGATTCAGGCCAAATATGCATTGACTTTCATTGATGAATTTTCCAGGTATTGCTGGGTTCACTTCCTGAAACACAAGTCTGAAGTTTTTGGCCTATTCAAAGTCTTTAAGGCTTTGGTTGAAAACCAGTCTGGAAAGAAACTCAAAGCCCTTAGATCTGACAATGGTGGTGAGTATGTCAAGTCTGATTTTATTAACTATTGTGCAGATGCAGGTATTCAGATGCATCATTCTATCCCTTACACACCACAACAAAATGGTGTTGCTGAGAGGAAGAACAGATCACTGAAGGAGATGGCAACATGCATGATGGAGGCCAAAAATTTGCCACCAAAGTACTGGGCCGAAGCTATCAACTGTGCAGCCTATATTCAAAATAGGGTGCCTCACAAACAACTTGATGGCATGACTCCCTTTGAAGCATGGAGTGGGCACAAGCCAGATGTGACCCATTTCAGGATTTTTGGCTCAAAGGCTTGGGCTAGAATCCCGACAGAGAAGAGGAAGGATTTGCAGCCCCAAATCCAAGAGTGTCTTTTTGTTGGATACTCTAAAGATTCAAAATGGTACAATTTGATAAACTTGAGCACAAACAAAGCATTCATTGAAATGTGTGTTCAGTTTGAAGAAGAACCCCTTGCAGCAGTGGAAGTTGGTGAAGCCTCTTCACCACCTGAACCTCAAGAATTAAGTAAAGAGTTTGTTGAACATGCTGATTCTGATTTTTCTGATGGAGATGAGTTTATTGCAGACCCTAACAGCCCCACAAGGCCAAAATGGGCAGCCAAGACACTACATGCAGCAGGTGAGCTAGCTGGGGATCCCAATGACCCAAGAAGGACTAGATCTCAGTTTGAGAATGGTCTGTGCATGAAGGATCCTATGTTTGCTGAAAAATGATATTTGATGGTGGATTCTGATCCTCAAACATATGAAGAAGTAGTAGGAGATCCAAGATGGAAAACAGCCATGAAGGAGGATTTCAGCTCACTACAGAAGAGCAACACATGGGAGCTAGTGGATCTTCCTCCAGGGAGAAAACTAGTACAGTGTAAGTGGGTCTATAAGAACAAATTTACTGCTGATGGTTCAACACTGAAGTACAAGGCCATATTGGTATCCAAGGGCTACTCACTGGTTCATGGCATAGATTACAATGAGACTTTTGCCCCAGTGGAAAATATGGATTCCATCAGGGTAGCCTTAGCCATTGCAGCCTCAAGGAAATGGGAGGTACATCACATGGATGTAAAATGTGCCTTCCTGAATGGAGATCTCACTGAGGATATATATATGCATCAACCTCAAGGTTTTTCTTCTAACCCTTCTCTTGTGTGCAGGTTAAGAAAGTTATTGTATGGGCTAAAGCAAGCCCCCAGGGCTTGGTATGCCAAGATCGATAGCTTCTTGCTGTCACTGAATTTTGTTCGGTGCAAATCAGATCCAAATGTCAATTTGAAGGTAGTTAATGGTTCATTAATGATCATTGTGTTATATGTTGATGACCTCCTCATTACAGGAAGCTCACAGGCTGAGATTGCTTCCTTAAAAGGAGCTATGAACCAAGCCTTCTCCATGACAGATTTGGGGCTCTTAAGTCAATTTTTGGGGCTTGAGATCTCTCAAACCAAAGCCGGAATCAAGGTGCACCAGTCCAAATATGCCTTGGACTTGCTGAACAAATTCAGAATGAAGGATTGCAAAGCAAGCAAAACTCCTTTCCTTTCAGGAGTGAAGCTGGAAGAAGCTGATTCTTCACCGATGGTAAACAATACACTGTATAGACAATTGATTGGATGTTTGTTGTATTTGACACATACTAGACCTGATATTTGTTATGCAATAAGTGTGGATTCTAGATTCATGGATCAGCCTCAAGAGATCCATTGGAAAGCAGCCAAAAGGATCCTTAACTTTGTTTAGGGAACAAGGACACATGGGATCTTCTATAAAGCAAAATCTGATCTTGATTTGATTGGATTTACTGACAGTGATTGGGCAGGTGATAGCATAGACAGAAAGTCCACTTCAGGATATGTGTTCATGCTTGTAGAAGGTCCAATCAACTGGTCAAGCAAGAAACAAAATGCCATTGCACTCTCATCTACAGAAGCGGAGTACAGAGGAGTTGTTAATGCAGCAACTCAATGTTTATGGTTGCAAGGTTTACTTGGAGAGTGTGGCTTCGAACCAGAGTACTCAACTACCATATACTGTGATAACCAGAGTACCATTCGAATCTGCAAAGATCCAATTTAGAAGTAGAGAACCAAACACATTGAGATCCATATGCACTACATTAGAGAACTTGTGCATGATGGCACCATTCACCTACTCTTCTGTTCATCTTCAGAACAAGTAGCTGATATCTTCACCAAATCATTTTGTGAGAAGACCTTCAGCAATCTCAAATCACTACTAGGGATTTCTGATCATGCTGTGCAAGCATGAGAGAAGACAAGATTCTACAATTTTGTTTTACAGTCCATGTTTAAGGGAGGATTTTCCCAAGTTGGTTTTGCCTCTTTCCTTGTTTAAATGGACATGCAGTATGTAAAGGGTGACTAAGCCTTGTTGCTAGGCCCTATAATTTTCTGATATATTACTAATAAGTCAGGCTTAAGGGGGGGTGTTAGAATAATCAACCCATAGTTTACCCACTTAGACATTAATTTAATTATTTCTGTCTTATTTTCCTAGTTCATGTGTCCCACCTTGTGCAAGTTGTCATTTGCCTATCCATAATGGTTAAAATTTCCTTATTTGACTCATGTAGCACATGGGAAATCCCAAGGAATCAAATCTGCTTTATTCCTAGCCTCCTTGGTGCCCTTCTGCTTTTTATGCTTTATTGCCTGCTTTTTCAGTGTTTTAAGGCAAAAGGAAAAGCTAGACTAGGTGAGGTTGACTAGTTTTTTGTCCTACACATCCTCCTCTCTTTTCTCCATGCAAAAGCATGTATGAACTACCATTCCACCACTCTTTAGCTTGCCTAAGCCTTTTTTCCAATTCATGAGCTCCATGAAATATTTGGGATCAACTTTTTACACCTATGGGGGATTTGCTTATTTTTAGTAAGCCTGCTTTATGCTAGATTCGAATTGCTCCTCATGCATTCGAATCCCTGATGTATGTTATTTATTCAGAAACCTATGTTATTACAGGGTTGGCTATTGTACACTGATTTAATACAGTTTAGTGTTCAGCTCCAATTTTCAGTCTCTTTGTGAGTGATTTTGCATGATCAATTGTTAATTGTTGTGAGTAAAATTAATCTATCACCTTGTTCAATTTCCATAGTAATTACACCCTTTTTGGATATGGTTAGGACCATTATTGAAAGAGACACTACTATCTCACCAGTTTCCCCTGAAGAGATAAATCAAACCTTAGAGTAATCACGAAGGATTTTAACTAGAGCCTATTCTCGCGAAATAGGGATTCCTCCAATCAATTTCAGTTTACCAAGAAAAGTTCATTTTCAAACCTTGGCAGTGACCGACTCAGTTTTCGATTCAATTGGTGAAGAAACTCTTGAATCATTGAGAGGATCTCCTGATTATCACCTTAGTGGCCTTTTGAGAGGAATAGCTGACCCTAACACCTTGCGATGACTGTTATCTCCTGGTGGATCTTACCAACCGCCTTCACCTCCTGAATCACCGCCTAATAGCCCCCGTGATCATAACAACGAGTCTTCGTCAGATTTAGAATTTGATCAAGACATGGGTGATCGTGTCCAAGGTAACCCTAATGGTGATAGACCATGGTTACAATGTGGTGCTATTGTTGTACCTAGACTATAGCATAATCTACCTAAACATCCTAATAAACGGTTGCCTAAGTTTGACACAGATGATAAGGGGCTTTCCAAAAATCACATTGAAAAATTCATCTTGGTTGTTCAGACTATGAATGTTCAACATGAGGATGTGGTATGTCGACTATTTCCTTTAACTTTTGAAGGAAAAGATGTAGTTTGATATTTTTCTCTAACCCAAGGATCTATAACTAGTTGGGGTGATTTTAGTCAGGCATTCTTAAAAAAATTTGGTGAAGATAAAACTCTTGTTGTGTTAGCACTAGAATTGGCTAGAATCAAGATGGAAAACAAGGAACAAATAAGAGATTTCAACCATTGTTTCCTTACTCTCCTAAATAGAATACCAGTAGCCTCTCAATCGTCCAGAGGATATCACAATTGAGAATTATCCTTTAGCTTTACCTAAATCCCTTGGTATGTTTGTGAAACAAGCTGGTAAGATCATGTTGGTTCAAACCTTCGAAGAAGCAATAAAGGTCGAAAAGAATTCGATGACATTTGAAGCAGAAAATAAAGGCATAACCAATATTCCTTTTCGTAAAAGAAATGAAATCACAACGAGATCTAACACAGATAAAAGAGATACTTTTGCTTTCGATGTCTAAAAATTACAACAAGTAGTCAGGTCTCTTACAAATGAAGTGGTGATATTAAAACGAAATAATGGGGAACGTACTTTGAATAGAGGAAATTTTAAAACCCCATATCAACCATATACATCACCAAATGCAAGGCAAAATACTCCACTCGACATTTCAACCAATGAGGAAGTTTTTAACACTATAAGGGCTGTCTATGCCTTACCTAAAACTTCACCTGATCAAGAGTTGGAAGAGGATGATGAACATGAGTAGCCTGAAACTGAGGAGGAAAAACCTGAGGATCCTCTCCTGTTTAATTTCCATTTCTGGGATAACTCAGTCAAAGAGGAAGAGTGTAATGATCATTCTATCTTTGTCAACCAACACACCCATAATACCAGGAGTAAAGGGCATGTAGGTTCTCAACCATCACCCACACATAGGAACAATCCTCAACCTACGAATCAGCATCCTCTAACTCAAGGTATGGATCTCCAGTATGACATCATTGACGATATTAAGAAACAAAGGGAAAACATTAGCATGTTTGATTTATTGAAAATTTACCCTATGCCTGGAGGTTCAATACTCTCAAGTTTAACAACTTCATCAAATACCAATTCTAGAAGAAATCATCCCTCTGTACCTATAGTAAATAACCTCAATCGTTCAACCAGTAAAGCAACAACTGGTTTTAATGACAATATCAAAACAACCGTTGATAAGGATACACTGATTGGTAAGAACTCCAAATCTACAACTGCCCCCTTCCTACTAACATTTGAAAACTTCAATTGGAATGTCCATAATTGTATGGTCGATTTCGGAGATTCATTAAATGTTATGCCTTATTCAATCTACAAGAAATTGAATTGTAAGCCCACACCTTGTGAAATTCAAATTAGGCAACTGGACCGATATAAGGTAAAAATTGTAGGAGAATTGAAAGGAGTAATGATCAGAATGACCACTAATCCACACTTCTTCCAGGTCATTGATGTAGTGGTGGCAAACATACCTGATGTTTATGGGTTGTTCTTAAGTTGCAACTGGCCTCAAGCTTTAAAAGGCCATTTTTCAACCGACTGGTCACACTTATGGTTACCTAAAAACGGGCGACCAAATCAGATTAGGATTGACAAAGAAAGGTACATGAAACACACAGTGACTGAGATAAACTCCCCCAACGAACCCGTCATGTTTAGAGATTCTATTTTTGGGGAAATATGGGTATGATTCAGATTTGGGGAGTTTCCCTGCACTTAAATCTGTATTTATTGATTCTGTAAATAAATTAGAAATTTTACATTGTGATTTTCAGGAAGCTTCTCCCAGTTTGATTAACACTGTGAATAATGTAAATGATGTAGTTAATATTGTTGATAAACCTTGGAATTTGTACTTTTATGGTTCTCAATCTAAAGAAGGTCCAGGAGTGGGTTGCATGCTCCTAGATCCTACAGGAAACAAACATATGCTATCTTGTAGGCTTGAATTTATCCGCATAAATAACATAGCAGAATATGAGGCCCTCATCTAGGGAGTCAAGAAGGTGTTGGACTTAAATGTTAAGGTTCTAGTTGCATTTAGCGATTCTGAAGTCATTGTTCGACAAGTCTGGAATTCCATTCATTGTTTATCTAATCATTTGCAAAGTTATCAAAAGGAGATATGGAACCTAATTTCAGCGTTTGATGCTTTTAATATCAAGTCTATTCCTTGTTTTTAGAATCAAGAAGGTGACCTCTTGGCGATTGTAGCCTCATGACTCATTCCATCAGAAAAATTTTCTCCCAATGTTTTTTCTGTTGAACTATTATTTAGACTGTCAATCCACGACAACATCACTAATTGGCATGTCTTTAATGATGATTTATAGATTATTCACTTCTTAACGAGAGAAGATGCTTTTAAAGAATCAACAATTGACGAGATCAGGCATGATGAAGATCTGCACAATTTCTCAATAATCCATCCACCTCATCCTGTTGACCAATCTTTTGAGCTAGTAAATTCAATCCCTACGTCGGTTCTTAGACTTGAAAATTTTTATGACCTATATGGTAAGTTTAAAGGAGTGCCTAATTGCAAAATGAATAGTTCTAACATGTGTTATGAATCCATAAACATAGGCACGAAAGCAAAGCCTCAAAATATCAATTTAGGATCAGACTCTACCCAAAATGAAAAATCAGCCTTTCGAAAACTGTTTAGTGAATTCAAGGATATATTTGCATGGTCATACGATGATCTAAAGACTTTCGATACACAAATCATACAACACGTAATCCCTATGAAACCCAAGTCGAAACCATTCCAACATAAACTAAGGAAAATGCACCCTGCCTTAGAACTAGTGGTAAAGAAAGAATTGAATAAATTGCTTGCCGCTCGTATTATATTTCCTGTATGACATACGCAGTGGGTGGAAAAACTTGTTCCTGTTAGGAAGAAAAATGGAGATATTAGGTTATGTATAGATTTCCGAAACTTAAACCGATCATCATAAAATGACAAATATCCGGTTTTGCCAATGGAACAAATCCTCTAGAAGATATCAGGTGCTCATATGCTATCTTATTTGATGGTTTTTCTGGGTACAATCAGGATCTGGTTTCTCCTGCAGACCAGTTGAAAACTACTTTTAGAACCCCTTGGGGAACCTATGCATACAGGAAGATGCCTTTCGGATTGATAAATGATGGGGCTACATTCCAAAGGGAAATGGATGTTTCTTTTAGAGTTCTGATAAATCATTCTATCATTGTCTGTTTAGATGATGTTACTGTGTTTTCCAAAAACAGATTTGATCACATTTCACACTTGCGCAAAGAGCTTGAACATTGCAGAAAGTTCGGTATTTCTATTAATCCTAAGAAGAAAATATTTGTAGTAATAGAGGGAATTTTGCTAGGATTTGTAGCATCAAAGGAATGGATCATGATTGACCCAGAAAGAACCGAAGCTATCTCTAAGAGTCCTTTCCCTTCTACTAAGAAATTCATGCAATCCTTTATGGGAAAGATAAATTTCGTGAGAAGGTTTGTTCCCAGTTTTTCCGAAATTGTGTGCCCGCTGCAGAATATGATAAAGAAAGACAACAATTTTTCATGGGGAGATAAAGAGAGAGAGTCATTTATCAGAATTAGACAAGCCATAGCCGAGGCACCCACACTCGTAAGCCTCGACTTCAGGAAAGACTTTATTCTCTATACTTTCTCTTTTGACATATCTTACGCAACTGTCCTTACTCAGAAGAACCAGCAGGAGGATGAAGTACCTATCTCTTTCATGATCTCGAATTTAAAAGGAGTTGAGTTGAACTACCATGAAGTGGATAAACAAACTTTTGCTGTGTTCAAGGCAGTAGAACGTTTTTGTCTCTACCTCCTGAAATCGAAAACCAAGGTAATTTTTCCATTCTCTGCTGTGAGAAATTTGTTATTTTAGAAAGATGTTGGAAAAAAAAGAGCACATTGGATGGTTGCTCTGTAGGAGTATGAACTAGAGATTAAACCCTCTCAGGTTGTATGTGGGTTGGGGTTGTGCAAATTGGCATCTGAATCAGCACATCTTCCTACTAATCAGAATGGTGTGTCTTTAGATGATTCATTGGTACAAAAGGAAGTCTATTTTATCCCAGACCCTACCTGTTCATGGTATACTGATATTCGAAATTATCTTGAAACTGGCAGTGCTCCAGACCATTTGGAGCCAAAGCAGAAGAGAGCTGTAAGATTAAAATCAGCACCCTACTAGTTGGTAAATAATGTACTTTTGAGGAAAAATGCAGATGGAGTTTTGCTTCGTTGTTTAGAAAAAGAGGAATATGATTCAGTCTTAAAACAACTACATGACGGGCCTACTAGTGGCCACTTCGGTGGTGACACTACCGCTCATAAAGTTTTAAGGGCATGTTATTTTTGTCCAACCTTATTTAAAGATGCCCATTCTTTCGTAAGAAGGTGTTAATATTGTTAGACTGCATCTGGCAGAGTAAAAAAACCATCATTTCCTTTACGACCTATGGTGGTGGATAGGCCTTTCCAGCAGTGGGGAATTGATATCATGGGACAATAAATCCATCCTCCTCTCTTTAGCATAAGTACATCATAACTGCCATAAATTACTTCACTCGATGGTCTGAAGCGGAACCATTGCAGGTGGTTAATACAAATCAGGTATTGCATTTTCTTGAAACTAACATAATTACCATATTTGGGGTGCCAAAATCTCTCATTTTTTATAATGCATCTTATTTCTCTTTTGGAGAATTAACTCAATTTGCATTAGAAAATGGAATCATAATCATATATTTGGAAAGCTATCATCCACAAGGCAATTTTCTTGCTGAATCAATGAATAAGAACTTGCTGAAAATTCTGAAGAGATCCATAGCTGAACATCATAGGAACTGGCACATTATTATATACCAAGCTTTGTGGGATGTCAAGGTTATCCCAAAATCATCTGTTGGTAACTATCCTTTATTTTTGGTATATGGCATGGAGGCTATTCTTCCTCGAAATCTGTTTCTACCTTCATTACAGCACACACAATCTATACAAGAGACAGAGTGTTCAGCCATTGAAGAAAGAATCAATATGTTGTTAAAATTGGAAGAAGAGAGAGAGAATTCTAAACGACATTTCGCAAAGCATCATCAAATTGTTAAATCATGGTTTTATCATGGCTCATCCTTGAACAGGGAATTATAGGTAGGCGATCCATTTGTTGGCCGAAACAATTGTCCTAGGCCAACTAGATTCCACCTCGGGATCCATTCCCATTAATAGTTGTGGGATGCCTCGAGAATTGTGCATGTACTTACCTATAGCTGCGTTGAACTTTGTGGTCTCTTTTCTATCACTTTTGTCCCTGAACCATGGCTCTGAGCGTGGTTTATATAGGAAATAATCGTGTTTTTTGGATGTGAGAAGAAGGGCCACGCACCTTTTTTTGGTCGTAAAATCCTGATACAATTTAAAAGAATATCTTCTCGATCCATGCTAAGGATCAAAGTTATAATGTTTTGGTAACACATTGTATTATTGTGGAAGAGTTCATGGGATCCATCCCCAATGACTCTACAATATATATTGGTGCATTTTTTTGGGATGTGGCTTGGCTTCCATGTTCAATCAGTGATGGCGGTTATGTTGTGACCAGTCTATGTGTCAGGGATTTACTCCATTAGATACGTTGTGACTTGGTAACTTTGTATTTTCCTTGGTGTTGGATTATGGTGGTGGAATACGACATAACATATGGTTCCAGGGGGGTATCTTTGTTGATCATGGGGTCGATAGATAGGCCTTCGAATCTGCCCCATTTTCAAAACTATAGCATGTTCAACTTTATATACAACTTATGCATTATAGCTTACAAGGAACATATGCAGAGAAGATGGCAAGGTCGTATTTATGAAGGAGTTTGGAATCTTGTAGGTATTGGGTTCAATCTCCATAGACTCCACCAATTTTCTTTTATAAAACGTTTTATTAACCATTTTTCCCAAATACCCATTTTTTTGCCATTTTTTAAACCAATTTGTCGAAATTTCAAACTCTAATAAATTCTGCATTGCAGGTTGTTTCGCAAGAAATGAGAGTCCCTGAAAAGATGGTGATGATATCTTCATGTATGTAAGATTTATTTTATTGTTTGAATATTTTAATACTAATCAATCGTTGAATATCCTCCTGGATCAACACATTACTAGAATATTCCTAAGTATCCAAATCAGATAGATAGAGATACCTCCCAAAGAAAAGTATGGGATTATGAGGGCCTAGAACGAACCCGTGAAGGGTTGAAGAAACGTTACCTAGGGTCCCGATACAATTTATTTGGGGAAAGCGTTTGAATAACCAACTTCTTTTCCAAATAGTTGCGCGGGGTTTCCTCCCACATTTGTCCTTGGTGAAGTGGAAATATCCTTCCACCGTCACCTGTGTAAGAATCCTAGTTGTCAATTTACTATGGCTACCAATCCTACAAAGAAGTTCCAGTCGAATAGTCGTCATTCCAACTAATGTGCATGGTAAATGTAACAAATCCTGAAATGAAAACAATACCTACACTACACAGGGCCAAGCGTGATACTTAGTGAATCTTTGTATGCACAACAACTTTTTTAAATGCTAAACTAAGGATTCGAGGGGTATCTCCACAACTTGATTTCGCATGACCTCGTGCTTGACTCATGTGTGAGAGGAGCTTTCTGGCTCAATTTTTTGTACATTTGTATTTCCTGGAAGAATAGCCACTAAGTCTAATATTGATGGTTTTGGGTATTTTAAGAATGAACCCTAACCCAAAACCCTATAATGAGCTAGTAGTGTTGATGTATTTGTAACTTCAGAATGTATTCACTTATATATTTCAGATATTGTATTTGATTAGTCCTCAATGTTCCTATAGGGAGAAACAACAATGTAAACAAGTCAAAGTCATAGAGGTTAACCCTCCTTGTTGATCAAGGGTTAAGGTCCCCACAATTGTGGGGCACTAGGGTTATTAGACTCTCCTAGAGAAGTCAGCCATGATAAGTTATTGTCAAGTCAGAAAATAGTATAAATAGAGAGTGAGCATCTCTATCTAACACACAATCACTCACACTCAGTTGTAGTGCATGAGTGAGAGAGAAGGAGCTGGGATAAGAGAGAGAACAACTGGTGGAGATCATATTTTATGTCTTTTGGTTTTACTGCTGCCATTGGTTCTTATTCTATCTCTGAGGAAGTTGCGAGGGTTTCTCCTTTATGGTTTCTTTGAGGAAAATATTTGTGTCTATTGTCTCTTGTGATTGATTGCTGTGCATTTTATTCTCTCAGATAAGATCCTAAGATAATACTGTTTGATTGATAAAAATCTAACATGGTATCGAAGCTAACCTGCAAAGAAGACACTATGCAACCACAGAAGCTAGGGATTCTTAATTTTTGGGTCTCTCTCCACAATCCATCAGCAAAATGAGGCTAGGTTGATTCTCCATTGAAGGGTACATCTTTCTGTCGAAGCAAAATCTGATTCTAACCACTTTTAGTTTTTGACCTACCACTACATCAAGAAATTAGGGCTTTTCACTGAAGAGGAATTTTTGAGTGAGCCCAGGATAGGATTTATATCCTCTTCAAAATCAAAGTTTAGAGACAAAAATCGAGGTTTTTGGTTGGGTAGAACTCCAGGAAAGTAAAACCCTAATTTTCCCTGGAACTAGAAAACTAGCATTGCAAAAGATCGGCTCCTGATCTAGTTTTCAGCTTCTCAAATTGTTAAGATCTAAATATTTTGTATTTCCATTTGAGGTTCTCAGTTAAGATGTCTCATCACACTAATCTTGATGAAAAGCTTGAGGGAGGTAATAATATCCGAGCTTAGAAGTATAGGATCTCCCTGTTCCTAGAAAAAATGAGTTGGACTCTTACATCAGTGAAGAGGTTCCAGTTCCATAGCGAGATGAGTCTAAGGCCTTACACAAAAATAAATTGGTCATGGCTAAGAGGATTATTACTAATTCAATCAAGGATCACCTCATACCACATATGTCCTCTCTAAAGACACCTAAAGAAATGTTTGATGCCCTGACCAAGCTATTTGAAGGGAAGATAATAAATTGGAAGATGACTTTGAGGAACCAGTTGAAGAGTGTGAAGA
This sequence comes from Pseudotsuga menziesii, assembly GCA_001517045.1. Classification (NCBI taxonomy): domain Eukaryota; kingdom Viridiplantae; phylum Streptophyta; class Pinopsida; order Pinales; family Pinaceae; genus Pseudotsuga; species Pseudotsuga menziesii. The sequence goes on from LPNX010958892.1 coordinate 251,292, forward strand.
TCCAAAATGCAGAGACCATACAGTCATACTTTACAAGGGTCTCCCAAATCAAAGAACAACTTGAAGAAGTGGAGAATGCAGAAATTGTGATGACCACCTTGAATGGTGTCCCTAGGTCATGGGACTCATTCAAGGGATTTGTGCTAGAAGAAAACTAGTCACCTTTAGTAGACTGTGGGAGGAATACTCACAAGAAGAAGCTTGAATAGTAGCCTGAGAATAAAATATGGGAATTGAATATCAATATCTCACATTACACTCCAAGAAAATCAAGAAGGAATATCATTATCCCAAAGGTAAGAATTCTCACCATAAAGGTAAACCTAAAAGATATAGCAGAGATCTGTCCAAAATTAGATGCTATACATGTGACAAGAAAGGTCACTTTGCCACATAATTTCCTATAAATAAAGGTGGCTCTCACAAGAATAAGGGAAACAAGAGAAGAAATCATGCTCACACTGCAGAGGATGATGAACCTCCCAGAAAGGGATCCAAAGAAGAAAGTGAAGATTCTTCTAGTGATGAAGAATATGTTCTGATTTCTGCCCTCATAGGAACTATCACACATGGAAGAAATGATTGGCTTATAGATAGTGGGGGTTCCAAGCATATGATGGGATTCAAAGAATACTTTGTGAAACTGTCCAAACATGAGTCACCTCACAAGGTGAAACTTTGCGATGACTAACAGTATCCAATAAAAGGTAGTGGTGAATCCTCCTATAAGGTAGACTCTGGAAAGTCTATGAAAATGAAGGATGCCTTGTTTTTACCAAGACTAAAGAAGAATCTCCTCTCCATATCTCCATTAGATGCAAAAGGCATAAGGGTTGCATTTGTAGATGGCCAAGTCCATAAGTGGCCAAAAGGAAAAGCTATAGATTATGCAGTAGTGACTAGAGAGCAAGAGGGAGGACTATACAAATTGAAGGGCCAACTAGAACAAGCTTTGTTCCATGAATCAGTAGAGACAATTGAACTTTGGCATAGAAGGCTTGCAAATGTGCACTATAGGGAACTACCACTTGCAAGCAAATCTATTGAAGGTATTCCAGAAATACAGACAAAACATGACAATGTTTGCAATGTGCGAAATGGAAGAACACAAAGAAGACATTTCCAAGTAGTGAGAGAAAGGAAAAAGGAATATTGGAAATCATCCACTCCGATGTATGCGGCCCAATGCCATCCAGTTCATTGAGTGGGTTTGTATACTATGTTTCTTTCATTGATGATTTATATAGGAAGACATGGATATACTTCTTAAAGAACAAAGATGAAGTATTTAGTAAGTTCAAGGAATTCAAATTATTGATCGAGAACCACACAGAAAATAAAATCAAGACCTTTTGATAAAAAAATAGCGGAAAATTCACATCAAATGAATTCAAAGAGTTATGCAGAGATTCAGGGATTAAGAGGGATTTGACCACTCCATATATTCCACAACAAAATGGGGTTGCAAAAAGGAAGAATAGAATGATCATGGAAGCTGCAAGGGAAATGCTTCATGATCAAGATCTTCCCATGCATCTATGGGAAGAAGCTTCCAGCACAGCTCTGTATGTATAGAACCGTAATCCACACAGAGTACCCAAGAACAAGAAACCTGAAGAAGTATTTTTTGACAAGAAACCAGAACTCATCTATCTTAGAATATTTTTTTTTCTAGTGTGCATACACATTCCAAAAGAAAAGAGGAAAAAGTTAGATCCTTCTGGAAAGAAGGGTATATTTGTGGGATGTAGTGAAAGCTCGAAGGCTGACAGAATATACTTCCCAAGATTCAAGAAGATCGGCATTAGTAGAGAGGTAACATTCGATGAAGACTTAGCTTACAACAAATACAAAAAGAGACCAGCTGAAGACCCTGAAGAAATAGAAGTACCCAGGATTTGAGATACAACTATGAATGATGCAACTCAAGAAGAAGATCAAGAAATAGAAGAACCCCAGGAACTTGTAGATCCACCCCAATAGAATAATCCTCACAAGAGGAAACATGCATGGGTAAGAGTGGCTATCCAAGGTGTAGAAAGATATGGGGCTCCAGAAGAAATGCACAGAGAAAGGAAAATAACTAGGTCCTACTCCGGTTATGTAGCCCTATTGTGTGACTTCATTGATAAAGAATGTTCCAACTATGAAGAAGTGACAGTGAAGAATGAATGGAAGGATGCTATGATCAAGGAGTGCCATTCAATCATGAAGAATGATGTATGGGATGTTCTCCCAAGACTAGAGGGGAAGTCTATTGTGACTTCCAAGTGGATCTACAAGATCATGCATGCTGCAGATGGTAGCATAGAGAAATATAAACCAAGATTTGTGGCTCGTGGCTTCTCCCAAAAAGAAGGGATAGATTATTAAGAGACTTTTGCACCTGTAGCCAGATACACTTCCATCAGATCGGTACTTTCTCTGGCTGCAGTGATGAAATGGAAGATACACCAAATGGATGTCAAGACTACTTTCTTGAATGGTGTAGTAGAAGAGGAAGTGCATGTGGATCAGCCACTCATTTTTGAGACACATGACAAGAAGACTCATGTGTGTAAATTGAAGAAATCCCTATATGGTTTGAAATAGGAACCCAGGACATGGTACGACAGAATTGACAGCTTCCTATCCACTTTGGGCTTTACCACGAGTAAAGCAGATTCCAACCTTTACTACAAGGTTGATGAAGGGAACCTAGTGATACTCCTATTATATATATATGGCCTATTTTTAATAGGTGTAGATGGGTTGATTAGTAATACAAACAGGAATCTTGCTGCCGAGTTCGAGATGAAGGACTTGGGTATAATGCACTACTTTCTAGGCATGGAGGTGTGGCAGAATGTAGATGGATTATCCCTAGGACAAGGGAAGTATGCAGTAGAGATCCTGAAGAGGTTTAGGATGATGGCATGCAAGGCCCTGACCACACTTATGGCATCAAACCTGAAGATATTGAATGACGCTTCATCATATTTGGTTGATGCTACGATGTATCGTCAGATGATTGGGTCCTTGATGTACCTGACTATTGTTCAGGAATAAACACCCTTGTAACCTAGGGTCTGGGGTTACCAACTTACTTATAAAACATGTAGAAAATAAGCTTAAATTACAGAAAGGAAATAGGTAGAGATGTTGGACTCACCTGATTATCGATGGTTGATCCAAGCTTTGTATTCTCCCGCTCTACTTCTCTCCAAAGCTTTTAGGGATGCACCTGTTGAAATATTGTAACTTTGAAGAATATTCTTTATGTATCTTTTGTGGTCCCCGATGGTCCAACCGGGAGAACCACTTGTATTACATTGTACCCCGATGCTCCTAATCGGAAGAACTAATAAGAGTCATGAGGTAGTCCCCTCAAATTGTAAAGGTGGGTCATCAGCACCCCAGTGTGGTTACTTGAGCCTACATGTGTAACTCGAGCCTACATGAGTTAACTTAAGCCGACATGTTAATTGAGTAAACTTTAAGTAAATGGATGAATATAAATAGAGGTGTAGTGCTCCTCATTTGAGATACACACACTCACTTGGAATAGCGCACTTGTGGAGGAGAGCAGTTGCTAGAGAAGGAGGAGAATCAAGTTTTTGATCTCCTTTTTGGTTTTACCTTTTTATCTTTTTGGGGAATCTATATTGAGGAATATTTTGCTGGGTTTTTCCCTTTAGGGTTTTCCCAGGATAAATCTGTGTTGTTCTTGTGATGCTGTTTCTTTCAGTGATCCTGTTTTATATGCTTTTATTATGAAAAATGAAATGATATACTGATGTATTAGTTAAACATATGAAAATTTAACATGGTATCAGAGCTAAACTCAATAGGGAAGATTTCAAAAGTTACAGAAGCTAGGGATTCTTATCTTTTGGTTCTCTCTCCACAATCAATCATCAAAAGAAGGATAGGACGACTCTCCTTTGAAGGGTGCATCGTTCTGTCGAAGCGGAATTCGATTCCGAGCATTTTCAATTTTCGATGTGGAAATTAGGGATTTCTACAGAAGAGGAATTTTTGAGTGAGACCAGCATAGGATTGTTCTCCTCATAAAAACTGAATTTTAGAGACCTGGATCAAGATTTTTGGTTGGGTGAATCTTCGGGAAAGTCAAACCCTAGTTTGACCCCGAGCTAGAAAGACCCTAAATACTAAAACTGCTATGTTTTGGCACATTCGCTATATTCTGAGATTGGAGAAGGATCAGGAGTGGAAAATTGCAGGGGCCGAAGATAAAATCTTGATGAACATTGTGTCCAACATTCATCCTCAGATTCGCTATATTTCAGGAGATATGTTCTCTCCAAGTTAGGGTTCCATCCTCTTCCAGAATTCATCCCTAAACAGGACACCTGGGGAGCATTGCAATATCTTGGGATACAGAGGTCCAAATGGAATTCCTGAAGATGTTCCAGAAAGGGCACGGAATTTAATTTCGGTGGTCCAAATATCATACTCATAAGATGAACCAGTGACACGTGGCATGCCGTACAATTTCGTTGTTCTGAACAGTCCTGTAACAGGTCACCTTGGGAAAATGATCATAAATCCCAAATGGTGAAACCAATTCTGATGAAACATGCATTGGTGGATCAGGGACATGTGAGGTTACCTCAATACAAAATTTCATGCATATAGGAGCAGAAATGTCAGAGAGATCATATAAACAGTAACAGGAATTTCTGCAGAAGAAATTGGAAAATTAGGGCTTCCTGTTCCGGAATCTTCCCTCCACTGTTTTCAGAAATGGACTACATTGGAAAGCTCCATTTTAAGAGATCTATCTGTCTATCCAATCAGATCTAAAAGATTGCAAGTTTTAAAAATCAGGGTTTCTGTGACAAACCTTAGATCAGCCAACTCCAGAACCAGGACGGACACCTCAAATAGGTAAGATCTAATCCTTTGCTATGTTCATTTGAGGTTCTCATTTCAAAGTGATCTATCACATCAGCTTGATGATAAGCTTGGTGAAGTTGAAAACTTCCAAGCCTAGAAGTATATGATCTCTCTGAAGAAAATGGATTGGACACCTTCATGAGCATAGAGGTTCCAGTTTCAGAGGGAGATGAGGCTAGAAGCCTTTCACAAGAAGAACTTGGTCAAAGCCCAGAAGATTATTGATGATTCAGTCTCGAATAAACTTGTTCTACAAGTGTCTTCCCTAAAGACATCGATGAGGTTTGATTCCTTGACTAAGCTATTTGAAGGGAAGAACATAGATCGAAATATGACCTTAAGAAACCAGCTGAAGAAGAAGTGAAGAATGCAGAAGTGGTGATGGTCACCTTGAATGGCCTCCCAGGATCATGGAATTCATTCATTCAAGGAATGTGTTCCAGAAGGAATTGATTACTTTCAGCAGACTTTGGGAAGAAGAAGAATCTCGTCTCTGAAGATCAAGCTCTCATCTTCCAAAGAAGATCCCTCAATCAATGAGGAATATGAAGATCTCAACTCTTGAAGAACTTCTTATCCACCTCATCATTTGGATAAGAAACGATGCTATCATGAATGAAGAAGATAAATTTGAAGACTCAAGAAGGAATATACCCATGAAACAAATAAAGATAAGTATTCAATTGTCATTTCATGATATTGTTTTGTTATACATTTGATTATATTTAGTGATGTGTTATGCATGATAGATTGTTTGCATTAATGACTGTATACTACTAATATGCATGTGATGGGTAAGTAGCTCATGGTGCTATACAATTCTCCATTGCTACTTATCAAACCTCTTTGCTGACATATTGGATTAGTGCACAATCTCAATAATGTCATGGTAGAGATGGAAGGCATCTAGAAAGTTTATGTGAGATATGGATGAATGTTGTATTAACTAAATAGTTGCATGATGCATAAGAATTTGTCGTTATACATATGTTTTATGAAATATATCTAACCATGAAACTAGTACATTTGAATTGTAGGAAAGGTCATGAACAACCTCCTACAAGAAAAGAAGGATGAGACTTGTTCCAAAGAACAAGTGATGACAATTCAAGATTCACTCCAATAAACACAAATCTGAAGCTCCCAGGGTTAGAGACACCATAACGAAAGAAAGAGCTTTAGAGAATGGTAGATCCACCTTGAAGGATGAAGACCACCATGGGTACAAGAGATAACTCAAGATGAAGAAAAGAGTGCTATAAAAGAAGCTATGATCAACGAGTAACAGTTGATCATGGGGAATGATGTATAGGATATGATGGAACAAGTGTACAAAGAAAGGTTCGTGATTCTCCCCATAAAGAATAGACTATGACATGACATACTCTATTGACCAGTATATGTCAAGCATAGTACCACCTGTACAGAATGAAGAGGGAAGATGATACTCCACTTCAGGGGGAGTGACTACAGAAAATTATATCTGAGTTCGACATGGTATGACATGATGAATAGCTTTGTGATGGATCGAGACTTTACCAAGAGTAAAGTAGGTTCCAACCTTAAAGGTTGAATGCAAAAGACTAGGATATGTTGATGACCTGAGAAGACAAACTCATAGAAGATGTTATGATACTAGAATGATGTTTGGGATATAGTACTCAAACCAGAAAGCAAGAATGTGGTATCTCCCAATTGGATTTGCAAGATAAGATATGTTGCTGATAGAAGTAAGGTAAGAGTTGTGGCTAGAGGAAAGAGGGAATTAATTCTAAAGAGACACTTACTCCAGGAAGAAAGGTACACTTCCTTCAAAAACTATCATGGTAGTTTCTTCCATGATGAAGTAAAGACAAGCCTTCCTTAATGGTATGATTGAGGAAGAGTTTTACATCGAATAGTCATGAGGATTTGAAGTTGAAGACAGAAGGAATCAAGTATGCAAGTTGAAGAAGGCACTCTATGGCCTGAAGCAAGCTCCCAGAGCTTGGTATGGAAGAATAGATAGTTTCCTGATGAGCATGGGCTTTGCCAAGAGCAAAGTCGATCCTAACCTTTCCTACAAGGTTGTAGAAGATGTACCTGTCTTTCTATTACTATATGTGGATGAATTATTCTTGACAGGGAATGGGAAACAGATCATGGAAAGCAAGAAGAAACTAACAGAAGAATTTGAGATGAAAGACCTTGGGTTAATGCATTATTTCTTAGGTCTAGAAGTATGGCAAAGTTCAGAAGGAATCTTTCTCAACCAGGGAAAGTATGTGGTAGAGATATTGAAGAGATTCAATATGTTGGAATGCAAAGTCATGGCCACACCCATGGACTCCAAACTAAAGCTGTTAGCTGATGACTCATTAGAGTTAGTGGATGTGACTCACTATAGACAGATCATTGGGTCATTGATGTACTTAAAAAATACCAGACTAGACATTTGTTTTGCTGTGAACACCTTAAGTCAATATCTTGTTCAACCAAGACGGGTTCACCTAGTAGCTGCAAAACATGTGATGAGATATCTGAAAGGGACTATAGACTTTGGTCTATACTATGATGGTAGCCATGAGTATAGATTGTATGGCTACACAGTTGCATATTGGGATGGAAGTATCTCAGACAGGAAAAGCACATCAGGTATATGCTTTTGGTCTGCTATGAGTTCATGGTTTATCAGGAAACAGTCCAGTGTTTCTCTTAGCACGGTTAAAGAAGAATACATAGCAGATTGCTCTACTAAGTTGTGAAGCCATATGGCTTCAGAAGCTGATTACAGGTCTCTTTGACCTGAAGATGGACTCTACAATGATTCTATATGATGACCATAGTTGTGATGACCAAGGACCCTGTGTTCCGACGTAACACGTAGAAATCCGGTATTTCTACATACAAGATAAGATGCATATGATGATACTGTAGATGCAGATGATGGTGATTCAGTATTTCTATACTGAATATATATATGATGATGATTTCAGTATTCCCATACTAAAGATATAAATGATATTTCAGTATTTACATACTGTAGATACAGATGATGGTGATTATGTATTTCTATACTGAATATATAGATGATGATGCTTTCAGTATTCACATACTGGAGCTACAGATGGTGATAGATCAGTATTCAGATACTGAAGATGTAGATGATGATGGTTTGGATGATGATGTACTGACGAAGCCTCTGCCTCGAGTAGAGTTCGAACACTTTCGAGACAAGCTTGGTGTTGTTCGGAAAGACCTTCCTCGAAAGGGGGAGTAGTGATGTTGCAGTGGGATTGTATCATCCCTGGGAATTTTCCCTAAAGTGATCCAGAGACCTTGATCCTCAAGAATGAAGAGGGATTGTATCATCCTGGGACATCTGTCCATAATAGATATGGTGACCTCGGTCATCGAGAACGTGATGGGATTGTATCATCCTTGGGAACCTTCCCTAAAGTGATCCGGAGACCTCAGTCTTCGAGAATGAAGAGGGATTGTATCATTCTGGGACATCTATCCATAATAGATCCGGTGACTTCGGTCGTCGAGAATGTGGTAGGATTGCATCATCCTTGGACTCAAGTCCTAAAGTGATAGGGAGTGATTATCCCGTAATTGTATCTGGTGACTTCGGTCGTCGAGAATGTGGTAGGATTGCATCATCCTTGGACTCAAGTCCTAAAGCGATAGGGAGTGATTATCCCGTAATTGTATCCGGTGACTTTGGTCGTCGAGAATGTGGTAGGATTGCATCGTCCTTGGACTTAGTCCTAAAGTGATAGGGACTGATTCTCCCATAATCAATCCGGTAACTTCGGTTGTCGAGAATGTGGCAGCATTGTATCATCCTTGGACTTTAAGTCCAAAAGTGATCCAAAGACTTTTTGTCTTTGAGTTGTGGATTGCAGGTTGTTGCTAATGATGATGATGACATACTGATTGAAAGATCAGAGTATGATGATGATGACGTACTGATCTAAAAGATCAGAGTATGATGATGACGCACTATGATTATGATGTTCCTGATCGAAATATTAGAGTATGATGATGATGTTTCTGATCGAAAGATCAGAGTATGATGATGACGCACTATGATTATGATGTTCCTGATCGAAATATTAGAGTATGATGATGATGTTTCTGATCGAAAAATCAGAATGTGATGATGATTATGATTGATAGATCAGAATATGATGATGATGATGTTGCTACTGATCGAGAGGTCAAAGTACTGAAGATGTTGCTGCTGATCGAAAGGTCAAGGTGCTGAAGATGTTGTTGTTGATCGAAAAATCAAAATGCTGAAGATGTTGCTGATCAAAGGGACAAAATGCTGAAGATGTTGTTGCTGATCGAAAAATCAAAGTGCTGAAGATGTTGTTGCTGATCGAACAGTCAAAGTGCTGAAGATGTTGCTGATCGAAAGGTCCAAGTGCTGAAGATGTCGTTGCAAATTGAAAGAACAAAATGCTGAAGATGTTGTTGCTGATCGAACAAGTCAAAGTGTTGAAGATGTTTCTGATCGAAAGGTCCAAGTGCTGAAAATGTCGCTGCTAATTGAAAGATCAAAATACTGAAGATGTTGCTGATCGAAGACTGAAGATTGAAGATGAAGACTACATGATGTTGAAAAGCTTCCAATGATTTATAGATGTGTTACCCTGCTGATGTTGATGATGTCCTTTATCTCTACTCTTGTTGTTGTTGATGTAGAATACCCTTCTCATTAAGGGGGAGTGTTGAAATATTGTAACTTCGAAGAATATTCTTTATGTATCTTTTGTGGTCCCCGATGGTCCAACCGAGAGAACCACTTGTATTACATTGTACCTCGATGCTCCTAGTCAGAAGAACTAATAAGAGTCATGAGGTAGTCCCCTCAAATTGTAAAGGTGGGTCATCAGCACCCCAATGTGGTTACTTGAGCCTACATGAGTTAACTTAAGCCGACATGTCAATTGAGTAAAATTTAAGTAAACGGATGAATATAAATAGAGGTGTAGTGCTCCTCATTTGAGATATACACACTCACTTGGAATAGCGCACTTGTGGAGGAGAGGAGTTGCTGGAGAAGGAGGAGAATCAGGTTTTTGATCTCCTTGTTGGTTTTACCTTTTTCTCTTTTTGGGGCATCTATATTGAGGAAGCTTTTGCTGGGTTTTTCCAGGATAAATCTGTGTTGTTCTTGTGATGCTGTTTCCTTCAGTGATCCTGTTTTATATGCTTTTATTATGAAAAATGAAATGATATACTAATGTCTTAGTTAAGCATATGAAAATTTAACAGCACCTCCTTCACTTGCAAAGGGAAAATTATCCAAATACAATCTTATACATGTATAAATGATAGGTTAGATAAACAACATACATAGTGATTAATCAAATATATTCATCAACCATGATACATGACAGATACTCAACACGAAGTTGGAAGAAGAATTCTCTTTATTAACAATCAATGAATGAGATAAGTGTACAACCCAACCCCTAAAACAAGGTCTCCTTTGCAACCAAAGGACTTTGAGTTCTACTACTCCAAAGACTTCTGAAGATATACCACCAACATAACTTTTCTCTCCAAGATTGATTTATTAATGCCCTCCCCAAGGCCTCTATTTATACTTTGGGAAATAGAAGGTTGAGATAGTTCAGATGGTTAATGATTAAGGCTCAAATAATCTGCATTAATCGTGTTTTATATTTTTTAATGTCGAATGGATGTGTACGTGAATATTGATACTGGCAACCCGTGTATGACACACGAGTTTATTTAAGGGAAACCCGCATATAGATCGATACGCGGGTTGCAATGAGAATAGTCGAGTATAGTACGCGGTTTGTTAACAGACATAGTCGCATATGTACACGAGTTTTAGTGGAGATAGTCGCGTACGACAATCAACACATAGACAATTAAAATGGTGAGCTAGTTGAAGGGTAAATGCATCTCATGTCATGCCCATCTATAGTGTTTAGGAAAATTTCAATCCTATAGTGTCCTTTTTGTTAAATTTTCATATGCTTAGCTAAGACATCAGTATATCATTTCATTTTTATAATAAAAGCATATAAAACAGGATCACTGAAAGAAACAGTATCACAAGAACAACACAGATTTATCCTGGGAAAACCCTAAAGGGAAAAACCCAGCAAAAGCTTCCTCAATATAGATGCCCCAAAAGGGAAAAAGGTAAAACCAACAAGGAGATCAAAAACCTGATTCTCCTCCTTCTCCAGCAACTTCTCTCCTCCATAAGTGCGCTATTCCAAGTGAGTGTGTGTGTCTCAAATGAGGATCACTACACCTCTATTTATATTCATCCGTTTACTTAAAGTTTACTCATGTAGGCTCGAGTTACACATGTAGGCTCAAGTAACCACACTGGGGTGCTGATGACCCACCTTTACAATTAGAGGGGACTACCTCATGACTCTTATTAGTTCTTCCGATTAGGAGCATCGGGGTACAATGTAATACAAGTGGTTCTCCCAGTTGGACCATCGGGGACCGCAAAATATACATAAAGAATATTCTTCGAAGTTACAATATTTCAACACTCCCCCTTAACGAGAAGGGTATTCTACATCAACAACAACAATAGTAGAGATAGCGGACATCATCAACATCAGCAGGGTAACACATCTATAAATCATTGGAAGCTTTTCAACATCATGTAGTCTTCATCTTCAATCTTTAGTCTTCATCATCAACAACATCTTCAGCATTTTGATCTTTCAATTTGCAGCAACATACTTCAGCACTTTGACTGGTTCAATCAGCAACAACATCTTCAGCATTTTGATCTTTCAATTAGCAACGACATCTTCAACACTTGGACCTTTCGATCAGCAACATCTTTAGCAATTTGACTGTTTGATCAGCAACAACATCTTCAGCATTTTTAACTTTCGATCAGCAACATCTTCAGCACTTTGACTTTTCGATCAACAACAACATCTTCAGCATTTTCAATTAGCAACGACATCTTCAGCACTTGGACCTTTCGATCAGCAACATCTTCAGCAATTTGACTGTTCGATCAGCAACGACATCTTCAGCATTTTGAACTTTCGATCAGCAGCATCTTCAGCACTTTGACTTTTCGATCAACACCAACATCTTCAGCACCTTGACCTTTCGATCAGCAGCAACATCATCATCATCATATTCTGATCTATTGATCATAATAATCATCATCATACTCTGATCTTTCGATCATAAACATCATCAACATAGAAACAACATCATCATACTCTGATATTTCGATCAGAAACATCATAATCATAGTGCTTCATCGTCATACTCTGATATTTTAGATCAGTATGTCATCATCATCATATTCTGATCTTTCGATCAGTACGGCATCATCATCATCAACAACAACATGCAATCGACAACTCAAAGACTAAAAGTCTTTGGATCACTTTTGGACTTAAAGTCCAGGGATGATACAATCCCACCACATTCTCGACAACTGAAGTTACCGGATTGATTACGGGAGAATCAGTCCCTATCACTTTAGGACTAAGTCCAAGGACGATGCAATCCTACCACATTCTCGATGACTGAAGTCACTGGATACAATTACGGGATAATCACTCCCTATCACTTTAGGACTAAGTCCAAGGACGATGCAATCCTACCACATTCTCGACGACCGAAGTCACCGTATACAATTACGGGATAATCACTCCCTATCACTTTAGGACTTGAGTCCAAGGATGATGCAATCCTACCACATTCTCGACGACCGAAGTCACCGGATACAATTATGGGATAATCACTCCCTATCGCTTTAGGAATTGAGTCCAAGGATGATGCAATCCTACCACATTCTCGACGAACGAAGTCACCGGATACAATTACAGGATAATCACTCCCTATCACTTTAGGACTATGTCGAAGGATGATGCAATCTTACCACATTCTCGAGGACCGAAGCCACCGGATCTATTATGGACAGATGTCCCAGGATGATACAATCCCTCTTCATTCTCGAAGACCGAGGTCTCTGGATCACTTTAGGGAAGGTGCCCAAGGATGATACAATCCCTCTTCATTCTCGAAGACCGAGGTCTCTGGATCACTTTAGGGAAGGTGCCCAAGGATGATACAATCCCATCACGTTCTCAATGATGGAGGTCACCGGATCTATTATGGACAGATGTCCCGGGACGATACAATCCCTCTTCATTCTCGAAGACCGAGGTCTCCGGATCACTTTAGGGAAGGTGCCCAAGGATGATACAATCCCATCACGTTCTCGATGACCGAGGTCACCGGATCTATTATGGACAGATGTCCCAGGATGATACAATCCCTCTGCAACATCGCTACTCCCCCTTTCGAGGAAGGTCTTTCCGAACAACACCAAGCTTGTCTTGAAAGTGTTCAAACTCTACTCGAGGCAGAGGCTTCATTGGTACATCATCATCCAAACCATAATCATCTATGTCTTCAATATATGAATACAAATCTATCATCATCTGTATCTCTAGTATGTGAATACTAAAAGCATCATCATCTATATCTTCAGTATAGAAATACTGAAATCATCATCATCTCTATATTCAGTATAGAAATACTGAAATCATCATCATCTCTATATTTAGTATAGAAATACGGAATCACCATCATCTATATCTATAGTATGTAAATACTGAAATATCATCTCTATCTTCAGTATGGGAATACTGAAATCGTCATCATCTATATCTTCAGTATGGGAATACTGAAACATCATCATCTCTATATTCAGTATAGAAATACTAAATTGCCATCATCTGCATCTACAGTATCATTATCTTCATCTTATCTTGTATGTAGAAATACCGGATTTCTACGTGTTACGTGGAACACAGGGTTCTTTGTCATCACAACAGTGGTTATCACATAGAATCATTGTTGTATCCATCTTCAGGTCAAAGAGACCTGATATCGGCTTCCGAAGCCATATGGCTTCACAACTTAGTAGAGCAATCTGCTATGTATTCTGCTTCAACCATGCTAAGAGAAACACTGGACTGTTTCCTACTAAACCATGAACTCATAGCATACTTCAAACAAAAGCATATACCTGATGTGCTTTTCCTGTCTGAGATACTTCCAGCCCAATCTGCATCTGTGTAGCCATACAATCTATACTCATGGCTACCAT
>LPNX010958903.1:17304-41141 GCA_001517045.1 Pseudotsuga menziesii
GACGAATCTTGCTTTGTATCCCACGATGTTTCCATCTACTGCATGATATAACTATGAAATTCTCTTCAGGTCTCGATACTACGCCCAGACATCATTCTTCTTGAACTGATCTTCCCTTTCTTCTTTGTGGCTGGAAGGTTCTGCATCAATGATGTCACTGCACTCGTCATATTATTCTTTGTCTTTGAACTGTCGTCACTTGTTCTTCGGAACAAGTCTTCATTCTTCTTTGCTTGTAGGCGATTATGTATGCGATCTTTCCTACAAGTCAAATGCAATTGTATGGTTAGAAACATTTTATAAGGAATAGTTATACTGGAAAACACTTATGCATAAATATATGATCATGCAACTACTTTAGCCAATACAACATTCATCCATATCTCATTGAAACTTTCTAGATGCCTTCCATTGCTACCAGGACAACATTGAGATTGTGCACTAATCCAATGTGTCTGCAAAGAGGTTTCATTCTAGATAAGTAGCAATGGAGAATTTGTATAGCCCCATGAGCTACTTACCCATTACGTGCATATTAGTAGTATTCTGTCATTAATGCAAACATCCTATCATGCATAATACAGTAACTGAATATAAACAAATGCATAAAAAAAAAATATAATGAAATGACAATTGAATACTTATATTTGTTTGTTTCGAGGGTAGACTCCTTCTTGATCCTTCAGCTTCATCGTCTTCTTTATTCATAATAGCATCGTTTCTTATCCAAAAGCTAAGGTGGATAAGAAGTTCTTCAAGAGTTGAGTTCTTCATATTCCTCATTGCTTGAGGGATATTCTTTGGATGGAAATAGATTGATCTTCAGTTGCTCCCACCTTCTCTTCTTGAGCTTCTTCTTCTTGTGATTTCTCTTTCTAGAGTCTATTGAAAGTAATCACTTCCTTCTAGCACACATTCCTCACATGAATGAATTCCATGATCCTAGGAGGCCATTCAAGGTGGCCATCACCACTTTTGCATTCTTCACTTTTTATTTTACCGCTTCAAGTTGTTCTTTGATTTGAGAGACTCTTATGACTACATGGTCTCTGCATTCTGGATCTTCACATTCTTCAACTGGTTTCTTTAAGTCATATTCTGATTTTGTTCTTCCCTTCAAATAGCTTGAAATTATGGAAGACCTTCAACAGCTTTGCTTGCAATAGGTAGTGCTCTGTAATGCACATGTGCAAGCCTTCTATGCCGAAGCTCATTTGGTTCTACTGTGTCATGGATCAAGGCTTGTTCTAGATATCCCTTCAATTTGTACAAGCCTCCTTCTTGTTCTTCAATCACTACCACATCATCCATAATCTTTCCTTTTGGCCATATGATGACTTGACCATCTATGAATGCATCCCACATTCCTTTTGCATCAATGCTGAAATGGAGAGAAGGTTCTTCTTCAATCCTAGCACAAACAATACTTCTTTCATTGTTAGAGACTTACCAGAGTCTAGCTTGTATGAAGATTCCCCACTACATTTTCTTGGACATTGGTAGTCATCTCCTAGTCTCACCTTGTGAGGTGATTCATGTTTTGACAGTCTTACAAAGGATTCCTTGAATCCCATCATATGTTTGTAAGCCCCACTGTCTATAAGCCAATCCTCACTTCCATGAGTAATGTTACCTATGAGAGCTGATATTATAACATATTCATCCTCACTTGAAGAATCTTCACTTTCATATCTGGATCTCTTTCTAGATGGTTCATCATCCTCTGCATCATGAGCATGATGTCTTCTTTGGCCTCATCTCCCTCTGAAACTGGAACCTATATACTCATGTAGGTGTCCAATCCAGAGAGATAAAATACTTCTATGCTTGGAAGTTGTCAACTTCACCAAGCTTATCATCAAGCTGATATGATAGATCACTTTGAAATGAGCACCTCAAATGGAAATAGCAAAGGATTAGATCTTACCGATTTGAGGTGTATGTCCTTGTCCCAGAGTTCGCTGATCTAGGGTTTCTCATAGAAACCCTAATTTTCAAAACATGGAATATTTTAGATATTATTGGATGAATACATAGATCTCTTCAAATGGAGCTGTCCAATGTACTCCTTTTCTGAAAACAGTGGAGGGAAGCTCCCGGAACAGGAAGCCCTAATTTTCCAATTTCTTCTGCAGAAATTCCTGTTACTGTTTTTGTGATATCTCCGAAATTACTAATCCTCTATGTCTGAAATTTCGTACTGAGGTAACCTCGCATGTCCCTGATCGAACACCACAAGTTTCATCAGAATTGGTTTCACCATTTGCGATTTATGATCCTTTTCCCAAGGTGACCTGTTACAGGACTGTTCAGAACAGCGAAGTTGTACAACATTCCATGTGTCACTGGTTCATCTTCCGAGTCTGATATTCGGACCAACGAAATTAAATTCTGTGCCCTTTCTGGAACAACTTCAGGAATTTCATTTGGACCTATGTAGCTCAAGATATTGCAGATCTCCCCAGATGTCCTATTCAGGGATGAATTCTGGAAGAGGCTGGAACCCTAACGTGGAGAGATCATATCTCCTGGAGTACAGCGAATCTGAGTCTGATTTTTGGACACAGGATTCATCAAGATATTATATTCGCCCCCCTACAATTTTCAGCTTCTGAGACTTCTCCAATCTCAGAATATAGCGACTGTACCAAAACTTAGAAGTTTTAGTATTTAGGGTTTCTCCTAGCTCAGGGTCAAACTAGTGTTTGACTTTCCTGGAGTTTCACCCAACCAAATTTCTTGATCCAGGTCTCTAAAATTTGGTTTTGATGAGGAGAATAACCCTATGCTGGTCTCACTCAAAAATTCCTCTTCTGTAGAAAGCCCTAATTTCCGCATCGAAGACTGAAAATGCTCGGAATCAAATTCCGCCTCGACATAAAGATGCGCCCTAAGGAGGAGAGTTGTTCCACCTTACTTTTGCTGAAAATATGTGGAGGAAGGTCTACAAACTAGGAAGCCCTAGTTTCTGCAGCTGCACAATGTCTTCTTCTCAGGTTAGCTCTGATACCATGTTAGTTTTTCATCACATTAAGCTAGCATTATGATCTTAGGATCTTTTCACTGAGAGAATAACAAGCACAGCAATAAAACACAAGCACATCATAAGAGACAAGAGAAACAAAGAGTTTTCCTTGGGGAAACCATAGAGGAGAAAAACCCGCAACTTCCTCTAAGATAGAATCAACACCAAAACAGTAACATATCTCCCAAAACAGCAGTAGTATTCTGTCTTCTGTCTAGGCCCAAAATTTCCTTCTTCAAAAGTGCACCACACTTGAGAGAGCAAGTGATGTATTTCACAAGTGATAAATAGAGAGTCTCTCACTCTCTATTTATATTCTTCCATTGACTTGAAGTGCACTCAATCATGTCGGCCCAACTAACAATTACTTACTTGAGCCTACACCTTAATTAGTGTATAATAACTCAAGTGCCCCGAACCTGTGGGGACTTACCTAATGACTTGATATGACTTGATTACATTATTAATCCTCCCGATCGGAACATCGGGGCATGATCACATGACTCAAATACATAATAGAAAAATCCTGAAATAAACATCGGGTTACAATACATAAGATACATAGAAGAATACATTCCGAAGTTACATATACATCAACATACAGTACATTCCTGCGATTCAGTTGATGACGAACCTAATTTTGTTTTCCCGCATTTTATTTATCTAAGAGATGGATTCTGTTTATACTTTTTAGAAGTTTGATTGTAGGCGATTTTAGGAACCTTTATGCCTATTGAAAATATTATTTTCCTTGATCATGGATTGATGCTTGTTGCTTGATGCATTCAGTACCGTTTCGGTTGCTTGGTAGGTATGATGCCTGGATCCAACCTTTAATGGCTAGTAGGTATGGGTGGTATAGGTGGCATATAATTTTTGTGCTTATAAAGTGTAGTTGGACTATAAACTTGAGTATAAAGTCTACGATCTGGTCTAGTTGGGAATTCTCCTTGCGATTGAATTATATATATATATATATATATATATATAGACCTGAATAGTATAAACCTGAAATGTTGGACTCTATTATTAAGTATAGAATAATTATGTATTCATCCAGTAATTTATAATTATGACTTATACATGCCTGAATGTATAAGCCAAAATGCAAAGTCAGCGATTTGGACTATATGTGAACTCCTCCTATGACTCGGAATAGGTATATGCCTGACTTGTACGAGCCCGTTACTTTTAGAGTTTGCCACTGGTTTTGGACTAAATCTGAACTTTTCTGCTAATCACTAATGGAGACATAAATGTGGCCTTAGGTATTTTTTTTTCCACTTTCACTTTGGATTTTAAGTGGAAGTATTGGGTATAGGTTTTAATAAATATCAATATTCAAGGGTAAAGGGACTTGCAATAAGGATGTTATGTAATCATTATTGGCAATTTACATGAGCTATCTGTGGAAAGATGCAGTAATAGAACTGCAAAATTGTTGTAAACCTTTGGCTAAACAATTTAATAAAAATTCAAACTGTTGGTGGACGTAACCCCTGGTTAGGGGTGAACCATGTATATTGGTGTCTCTTTTACTTTATTTTTTTATGTATCTTATTTCCATGAATGCACTCAAGATAATGCCATGCTATCCTTACTTAGGGTTAATAAATATTCACTTTGTACTTGTACCTAATTAAGTGAACTATGGAGCATTGTCAGTTAAAAATACATGTTTAAGACTCTACATAATTTCTTTTTATAGTATCTTGTGATCTTGAAGGAGGAATGAACTGTATGTATGAGTTTTTATATGAGCATCCTGATGTATAGGAATACAAGATTGAATTATGGAACACATTATTACAGGACTAATGCTTGGTGCTTGAATTGAATATGTTTGAAAGAAAAACACCTTGTCACCCAAATTGGTAAAGCGAAGAGCGGGCGCATTACTGGCGTGTTATGATGTTCCCAGGATTTCATTCGTAAGGTCAAGCATAATAGTCTTTCAGAAATAAACTCTTTGTTTTCGATGGATTTGGGTCCCTTGCAAGATTTTATTGCTGTTAATGTATTTGCTTTAAGTTGTGATGAGACCTTATTGAAGTAAATGTATTTGCTTAAGTAAATGTAAATGTATTTTCACAAAACAGTAAAACACACTTAACACTTAAGTAATTAAACAGATGTTTCAATTTCTGTGGTTCCAAATCATAACATGCTAAATCAAATCCTTAACAATGACTTATGGAACTAAACAATTAAGTATGTAGAACTAGAAATTAACAAAAGAATCAGTTCTAGTTTAAGCCTATTTAGGTTAACCGTTAATAGTTAAATGTTCCTCAGTAGTGACGATTGCAAACATTTAATGTCATATGAATTTTTTTTAATTTTTATGAAATTTTAGAGTATTACATGTGCTATTAGAGCACAAAGTTCAGACACTAGGCCTGAATGCGGCTCAACCTGCATAGATAAATAGTAAATTAAATGCATGCATACTGATTTTTTTTTGGAAATGTTATTTCTAGAAAAATTTTCTGAGCTAAATTGCAGGTATGGAAAGGCTCGAGGAATATGCAGATGAAGAGTCCCCATTTAATGAACAAAGTAATTTTAGAAGAGAACCGGTTCAGGAAGAAATAACTAACAATTCTTTATAATTATTACAAACTGTTAAAGAATTAAGAACTAAGATGGAAACAGTCAAAAAGGAAAATAAAAGAATTCTAAGAGCTCAAGAAGAGCTGAACCAGATATTGATGAAAAAAATTCAAAATTAAGAAAAAGATAAACAAATAGGATCTAAATATATGTCCTACCAGCACAAAAGTAAAAAGTCTAAACAGTCTAAAATCGAAAGTAGTTCGTCCTCTGAAATTTATGGCAACTCACATAGGAAGAATCATCAGTACACTAGTGATAGTAATGAAGATAATTATCATTCAAGAAAAAGAAAATTTAAGCCCTATGAAGAAATTTCAGGAGAATTTAAGAAGATAAAACCACCAAATTTCAATGGTGAAAATGATAAAGGAGAAGAGGCTGAATCATGGCTATCTGGGATGAAGAAGTATTTTCAAATCTACAATTACTCTCATCAGCTAAAAGCAGGAATGACCATTTACAACCTAGTTGGGAAGGAAGATATTTGGTGGCAGGATCTAAAATGAGAAAAAGGTATTAGGGAAAAGAACATTAACTGGAGTACCTTTAAGAAATACTTTAAAAATAAGTTCTTGTCAGAACAGTACTATGAAGAGTGAGCTAAGGAGTTTTATGAATTGAAGCTGAGAACAATGAACATGAAAGAATTAAACAGTAATTTTTTAAGTCTGCTCTGTTACGTGCCTTACATTGTGGATGAGAATCCTAAGCTACAATGGTTTCTAAGATGTTTACCTTTTCACATAAAATACAGAATTGAATACGATAATCCAAAAACCTTAGAGGAGGCTATGCGAAAGGCGAATTTTTGCTATGAGTAGAACAACAAAAAGGAAAGTATGTCAAACTAGAAGGCTAAAAGATCTAATAATTTCGAACAGAAGAAGAAAGGTTTCGTACCTAACCGCAATTTTAGGAATAATAACACACATAAATTTTCCTAATAAAATTTTCCAAGGGAATAAAGGTAATTCACAGTTAAACCCTAATGGCCCTAGAAGTAAAGAACCTACTAATAATCACAGCAATTTCATTAATAATAATGAACATAAAGAACTAGTAAAATGTTGGGAATGTAATGGGCCTCATTATGCATTAGTTTTCCCTAACTAAAAGAAGACTGTCAGCAAGATACATACGGTGCAGAAGGAGATGAATGTTGGTGATTTAGCAAGGACAATGCCTAGGATCAATGCGGCACTGGAAAACAGGAAGGCGAATTATCAAACTTCCATGGTGGAAGTAGAAGGTAAGATGAATCAAATGACAAACACCTATATCTATATTAATTTACCAAGGGGATAGCCTAAGTTATATTTATCCCTATTTAGTAGAAAAATGCAAGTGAAAATTTTGCAACGTCATGGTTAGTTCAACTAGCTACTGGGGCAAAAATAAAAGTGATTAGTTTTGTAAAAGATTGTGTGAAGATTGTACTGTAAATATGGATCAGTTTGAAACCTCTGTGAAGATTAATGTACTTCCTTTAGGTTCTTATGATATGTTAATTGGTATGGACTGGTTAGAACAACATAGAGTAGTTCTAAACTATTTCGATAAAAATTTTACTTGCGTAAATAATGAAGGAGAAACAGTAACCGTAACAAGAATCCCTAGGACAATAGCTATCAGACAAATCTCTGCTTTACAATTAAAGAGAGTTGTTCGAAAGGGTTGTAAAGCCTTTGCTGTAACTGTAATTAACAAAGAACATAATAATAATGAAGATAAACTAAAACTGGAATATATTCCAATTCTAAGGGGGTATTTGGATGTATTTTCGGAAGAAATTTTGGGACTACCTCCGTAGAGGGAGTTAGACTTCACTATTGAGTTCGTACCTAGTGCAGTGCCCAGCTCAAAAGACCCTTATCGGATGAATATATTGGAATTAAATGAATTAAAATCACAATTAAAAGAACTTATTGATAAGAATTATATCAGACCTAGTGTGTCTCCTTGGGGAGCACCTGTTATTTTCGTTAAAAAGAAAGACAATACCCTATGCTTATGTATAGATTACTGTCAACTTAATAAAATGACCATTAAAAATAGATATTCGTTGCCCCACATAGATGATTTGTTTTATCAGCTACATGGAGCAACTGTATTCTCAAAGATTGGTTTACAATCTGGTTATCACCAGGTCCGAATCAAAGATGAAGACATCTTTAAAACAACTTTTAGGACCAAATATGGTCACTATGAGTTTGTTGTTATGCCATTTGGGCCTACTAATGCCCTGACTATCTTCATGTGCCTAATGAATAATGTATTGCACAAATACCTTGATAAATTCATTGTAGTGTTCATTGATGACATTCTAATTTATTCTAAGTCTAAAGAAGAACACGAGGAGCACTTAAAAATTGTTTTACAAGAATTGCGAGAACATCAGCTTCATGCTGAATTTAGTAAGTGTGATTTCTTTAAGGATAAAATATAGTACTTAGGCCATGTAGTAACTAAAGAAGGGATCTCAGTTGATCCATAAAAGATAAAAGCAATTGAAGAATGGCCAGTCCCAGAGGACGTGACTGATGTACGGTCATTTATGGGGCTTACGGGCTACTATCAAAGATTTATTGAAGGGTTTTCAAGAATTGAAAATCCCATAACTTCTTTACAGAAGAAAGGGAAGAAATTTGAGTGGATTCAAAAGTGTGAAGAAAGTTTTAAAAATTTAAAAGCATTACTGACTACTGCACCAATCTTAAGAATTGTTGATCCTAATAAATACTTTATAGTATGCATTGATGCATGCAATGACGATCTAGATGGAGTTTTAACTCAAGAAGGACACGTAATTTCATATGAGTCTAGGAAGCTTAAGATTCATGAGAAAAACTATGCAACCTATGATTTAGAGTTGGCTACCATCATACATGCCTTGAAGATGTGGCACCATCACTTAATCAGAAGAAAATTTATATTAATGACAAATAATAAAGGATTAAAATATTTGTTGGATCAACTTAACTTAAACGCAAGGCAAGATAGGTGGCTAGCTTTCCTTAGCGAGTACGATTTTGAAATCCAACATATTAAGGGGAAAGAAAATAAGGTTGTTGATGCTCTAAGAAGAAATGAAAAACTAAATTTTGTAGCAGCAATCAGCACTTATAAAATAGATTTAGAAGAACAACTAGAGGAAGGAGTGATAGTGGATGAAAATTATCAGAAATTACAAGCAAAAGTAACATAAAATTTAACTGAAAGTTTAAGTACAGGGAATATTCTAAACGAAAAAGGATTATTACTATATAAAGATAGACTGTATATACTGAATGTACCTAAGATTAAGCTAATGATTTTAAATGAAATTCATAAGACTCCTTACTCAGGACATATTAGTTATCAGAAGACTATAACCATGTTACAGAAGCATTATTTTTGGCCAAACATGAAAAATGAACTGGTAGAATACATTGCCAAGTGTTTTGAATGTCAACAAGTTAAGACTAAACACCAGCATCCAGCCAAATTACTACAGCCATTACCTACACCTATTTGGAAGTGAGAAATAATCTGTCTTGATTTTATTACAGGTTTACCTAGAAATCAAAATCTGAATGACTCGATAATGGTAGTCGTTGATAAAATTAGTAAAGAAGCTCATTTTATACCTGTAAAATGCACTTACAAGGCTGATAATTATATTGCTGATATATTCATGAAACAAATATTTTGTTTACATGGGATACTGAAAGTTATAATTTCAGACAGAGACCCTAAGTTTACGGGAAATTTCTGGAAGTCTTTGTTTAAAGGTATAAATACTACTTTAAATTTCAGTACCTCTTTTCATCCCCAGATGGATGGATAGACTGAAAGAGTAAATCAGGTGTTGGAATATATGCTCAAAATGTATGTTAAGGAACAACCAAGTAAATGGGAAGATTACTTACACATAGTAGAGTTTGCTTACAACAATCACTACCAAGCTTCAATAAGATACTGTCCATTTGAAATTTTGTATGGTACAAAGTGCAATATCCCCATCTCATGGAGTAACCCAGTTGACAGGTTAGTATTAGGACCTGAACTACTAAAAGACATGGAATTAATTGTAAAACAGGTGCAAGGTAACTTGAAAGTTGCGCAAGATATACATAAATTCAAGCAGATCTTAAACAAACTCAAAAAAAGTTCCAGATGGGTGAACATGTCTTTATAAAGGTAAGGCATAAAAAGAGTTCCTTGAGATTAGGAAGTTGTGCTAAGTTGGCACCTGAATATTGCACACCTTTTGAGATACTATCCAGAATAGGACAAGTGGCATATCAATTGGCTTTACCACCAAATTTGAAGGTTCATAATGTTTTTCATATTTCTGTGTTAAAAAATATGTACATGCTGCTACTCATGTTATAAACTGGAATGATGTGTAGGTGGAACCCGAAGGAGATTTTCTGGTGGAACTGGATTGTATCCTCCAAAGGAGGGAGATATTGCTTTGAAATCACACCATTGGTCAAGTGAAGGTGCAATGGAAGCACCTTAGTCCAGAAGAATCCACCTGGGAATTGGAGAGTCATATGCGGGCTGCATATCCAATTCTGTTCTAGGGCAATTCCAAGGACGAAGAATAAATAACATCGAGGACGATGTTATATTTAAGGGGTGTGTATGTCACATGCCCCAAATTGTAAGACATTTTATGTTTTTAAGAAACATTATATTATATTTTTATTATAAAGTTTGTAATTAATGACCAAGTGGGGTCAAGGATAATTGAATGTAATTGCTGAATATTTTATTAATTAATAAATGAAAGATGAGACAACATCTTAAGGAGGCTATTAAATGAGTGTTTTACTGGTCACTTGGTGGAATAGGCTGGGTTGAGAGAAAATTGACACTTGAAAACATCCTCAAACTACTTCTAGCTATTGCAGGAGGCAACTTCCCTATTTTTGTGGTCATGTTCCCCAAGAAAGTGGAACAAGAGTAGGTGGCTCATTAAGTGAAAACTGACACAAAATACCTATGCATGCTAATAAAACTTCCCATTGAAGACAACTGAGGTTGCTAATTCTTGACTTGTGAAAATTCTGAGTGAATTTAGTGCACAAGAAAATTCGATGGAGGGGACTAGCAGAAGCTTGTTTAAGTGAAAAGTGTTGAAGTTCTGAACTAGTGCAACTATTTTTTAGCCAAGTTCATACTGCTTCAAGAAGAACATATTTGCTGTTAAATACTCAGTAGAGTTGCAGAGGATTACTAAACTAGATCTCTCACTCAGTACTTCTACTAGATGGACTAGAACACAAGCTCGGGGGTCCTGAGATTTGCAATTCAGCTATCTCCAGGAGTTGGTTGGGAGAAACAGGTTCCTTAAGCTGTTGTCACCTCTTCTACATTTCTACGTTCTACATGATTTATCTAGTTTCTAATTGCACATTTAGGCTTAAGAAGGATTGAATTTAAGAAATAATGTGTTATTCTTGTGTTCTTCTGTTATTAGGATTATTTAATGAAACCTTCTACTGTGAAAAGATAGTCAATGTTGGATTAGATATAGATTAGGGTAAATGATTAGAAGAATTTCCAATTTTACTGATAGATTAAAAAATATACCTAACTGTATTTTTCCACACCTTTTTAAAGGTAGTACTCTAGTACAGTAGGTTAGATTAAATTCTGATAAAGAATCGAATGAAGTATGCTTGAATGTGTTTATTTACCTTCTATAGTTTTCATAGGAGTTAATCATAAGTATGTTTTTATTTTCTATTTCAGATGTTTTCCTTATATAGAGTAGAGTGTCATAACATAAACAAATATGTCTCTAGGAAAGATTTAAACACACACACACACACACACACACACACACACACACACACACACATATATATATATATATATATATACTTAGTCTGTGCACTTATTTACACAGTGGATAAATTATTCATTGTAAGCCTATTATTATAGTGACTAAAAGACATTATAAAACAGAAAATAAATAAGCAGGATTAACTTAAAGAAATAGTAAATGAGGATAGGAATTTCTTAGATAACTTCATTATTAATCTAAGTAAAAATGTATCTTGAATAACACTATAATCAAATATTAAACTCTGTAATAAGTTAAAAGTAATTAATATTTTATAAATAAACATATTTTGAAGAAACTATCAAATATGACTATCATTACCTACTCTAGAAGAGGGATTATGCAATTTCACCCAAAGTTAATTAAAGCATACATTCTTCATTTGTATAACCACAATTATCTAATAGATGAATATGCAAAATTCAATACATTTTCCACAAGAAACAATATTAAAACTGTATGGTAAGTATAAACTAAGAGAAATTAAGTAAAGACCTTTCAAAATATTCTAACCTAGGAAATACAGTAAAGACTCAGGTTGTATATTCAACCTTTCTTTAATATATTTACTGAAGTAATTGCTTACTGACAGTAAAAATCAAACTCTGTTCTAAAAATGACTGTGTGAACATTTCCTTTTTGTTTCTCTTTTAAAACAAAACAAAAGAAAAATGCGAACAGGAACCATCTTAAAAATTATTTTAAAATCCTTAGCTATTTATACATCAATACCAATATTATCGTAGTAATAATATCTCTGTTTAGGTTAATTGAAAAAGAATGGAAAATAACCAACGGATAAATCTCACAGCCTGCTATCATTTTCTAAAACCACAGTATATATATATTACTGATTATACATTATATAAACATGAAGTTTTATAGCTTAAACAAAATACAAACAGTTTCTAAACCCTAAACTTCATTTATCAAAACATCACTTCATTTTTCATACAAGTTACGGCCTAATGGCCTGTTCCAAAATAGAACTCACAACTTTAAAATCTTGTCCAAAATTACAAACTCTATAAACCAAGTTATGGCTCAAAAGGCCTTATAAATATTTTATTAAGTCACGACCAAATGACCTTCCAAACTACACAAGACTACATTGTAACCACGACTGAGCTGTATTTCTAACCAATCAAACAGTATCGACCTTAAACCCCATACAACCATTGCCAGAGAAAACCTCAAGCCAGACCAAGGCTTACCAGGATGGACACGAATCCTGGAATCCCTACATGGCATTTTTATGGCATATTCTAGCACAGAGCATCCACTTGAAAACCTGCACAAGTATATTAAAACACTGAATGAGAAATTTATACAAATGATAAAGTTAATAGCTTATGAAAAAGTGTAAAATAGTTATAAAATACGAAGAACTTGACCTCAGCCCCTTACTAGGTAACAAGAACAAACCCTAGCCACCAAAAAACTTACGACGAGCACTGAAGCCAGCACTATCAAGAAAATATAACGATAAGGTCCAATTCAACACCAAGGTAAACCAAAAACTAAGCTCACACTACATAGTTTTACCACTGCACCAGTGCCGAAGGATAGCTCATGCAGAGGCTTGGTAGTGGCGACATTGGCCACACACCCATAGAGATAAAGAATGGCAGTAAAATGCTCATACGCAGAGTATAGCAAGAAGGTTAAGGACTCTCACATGTAAAGGTAGGCCATAAACAGTGAAAGTTCTCCTTTACAGCAAAAGAGAAATGGTGAATCCATGAGGACGTAATCCTACGACTTCCTCTCCACGATAGTAGTAAAAGATAGGTAAAACTCAATTTTTTAGGGTTTAGGATAGTTTTATAGTGAAACTCCGAAAGTCAAAACCGTAGCCAGTGATCACCTACCACGTAGCATTGGATATATTTTCAAATTGTGGGTTTTGTAATGTAGTTCGAGACCCCAAAGAGCAACATGCATATAAGTATGTTTTATTAAAAAAAACTGTGGTTAAAATTTTTTTCATATCATTCAATACCTTTCATATTAGTATGCATATTATAACCATTTCTCCATTAGAATAATATTTCAAAAATTATAATATGCATGTTATAATTACTAAAGGAAATAAAATTGGAAGTAGTCCATGCTTAAACTAGGGTTTGTTTGTATCAACCATGTAAATGGGCAAGAACTTATGTAAGAAAACCATTAACCTTGTTAGAATAACAAACATCACCCTATAAGGAATTATGGAATTTATAAAAAGACCTTGTAAAGAAATCTAGGGAAATATTTTGGTTAAAACACTTATGTGTATAAGCTTGCAACAATAGATAGTTTCATAGCTTAAATTCTTAGTGTAAGTATTCTAACTTGGCTTTGATATAGGGTAATAATAATGTTTACATCGTATTTACTAGAGAGATGAAGTCATGTGAGGGCTAGGTTGACTAGATTTATAGGGAATAATCTTTCATTCCTTACACAAAATAGTAACACTATTATTTATCAATATAATATTCATAATATTATATTTTTACTTGATGAATACCTAAGAAGTTAGAAGTCTGTTTCTGCATGAAATCTTTAGTCTTATGTCGAATATTATATGGCTATACCTATATTTAGTTTTTCCTAGTTTACATAGCATTTGAATATTGGTGAAACAAATACCCTTGGAATTACCAGAATATCAAGTAATAAGGTATTAAAGGTCATGTTTTATGATCTACTTTTCACCAAGATTACATACAGGACCTAAACTGATAATAGATAGATAAAAGTTAGATGATCAAATTATAGTTGACGCAAAATGGAAGAACAATTGGATTATGTCAGTTTTTCTAAGCACTTATATTTACCAGAAAACTTATTAAAACATAAATATACAGATCAATGATACCTCATTCATTTTGATAAAAGTTGTAAAGTAAATAAATTTACTAGCATTGTATTTTATGCTAGTTGAGATAATAATCTCGATCCAGAAAATGGTTACAAGACATCTTACCTTATAAGACCTGTAAAAGAAGCATCACTTCACTGCATTAGCTAAAAATCTAAGTATGTCTCGGACTCAACTAAATTTCCTTCATATTTTCACAAAATAGTAAAACAAACTTAGCACTTAAGTAATTAAACATATGTTTCAATTTTTGTTTTTCCAAATCATAACCTGCTGAATCAAATCCTTAACAATGATTTATGGAAGTAAAAAATTAAATATGCAGAACTAGAAATTAACAAAAGAATCAGTTCTAGTTTAATCCTGTTTGGGTTAACCGTTAATAGTTAAATGTTCCTTGATAGTGACGATTGCAAACATTTAATGTCATATAAAAAAATTTAAATTTTTATGAACTTTTAGAGTATTACATTTCAATGACTTCCTATCACCTAATTGAAAATTTTATTTTGGGAGATAACATCTGGCTCCTACTCGGAGATGAAATACTCCTTGTGAGGTTTCAAGAACCATAGATCTGATGCCTTTCTTGGACAAACAAAATACAAAACCTAGTCTTGTGTTCCATTAGGCATGGACTCATTTGGCCTGTGCAACTGATCTCTGAAAATTCTCAAGACTTGTGCAACTGATCTCTATACATCTTCAAAAACTGCCATCCTCAAGACCTTCCTTTATTTACATAAGCTGACTGATATTTCTGCTGCAAAATGGGAAAAAAAATGCTCGGGCAGCGAGCTTATTTCCTACACTACTCTACTCTAACCTTTTCTGAATTCGGGTTAGGTAATGGATGTTTTCCATAACATCCATCCAAGCAATTTAAATACTAAATAAATTTCATCTTTATCACTGATTAGCAAATGATGTTTGACATGTAACAACAGTGATAAGAAGTTTTTCAAGAAACCATACTTACCTGGAAAAACTAGTAAGCTAAGGAAGTCTGAACATTTCAAGTTGTCTGAAATGTATGATTCCATGAAGGCTACCACCGGGTCTTTCAAACCAAGATCAAAAATATGTTGAATCTTAGGAAACATCTGCATATTTATGGAAACCTCTTGCTCAGCCATGACTGTTCCTTTATTGGAAGAATGACGACCTTCTTGTTTTCTTGTGATCAGAGATTGATCATCAATCATTGTAACTTCCTCAAACAAATGCACAAAAGATGATGATAGAACAGGTTTTATATCATATGAATTTTGATCAGCTAAAAAGATGTAGTTTCCTATACAATCATTGGTTACCATAGGCTCTTCCTAATTTGCAAACTGGTCATAAAATTCAAACTCAAATCTGTCTCTGGAGTATTCTACACCTACTGAAGAATCTGATTCTAAATCTGACATAAACTCACCTTCAGGCTATTGTTCCATATTTGTTGCATACTCATAGCTTTCTTGCTCTGAATCTGAAATGTACTGATAGTGTTTTTTCTCTTGTGCATGTAGGTCTTCAAAGTCAATCTTTTCTTGGATCTTTTTGGAAACATGGATGTTTTCCTCCACCTCTTGAGCATATTCAAACAAGCTCCTTAGAGATAAAGACCTTCTTTCTAGCAGAAGAAGGGAAAGTTCTGAATGTAAACTCATAACATAATATATCATGGCAGCTGTCTCTGTAGGCCAGATCTCCAAAGGCATGTCATGATAGCTACTATAAAACCTTTAATTGAAAATAGACAAAACTTCGTTCGCCTCTCTCTTCAAAGTATAAAAGTCAGCGAGATACAAATCAAGAGATTTGTTCTCACCCCAATGTTTGAAAAAGGCATTTGACAACTTGATCCAAGATCCAATAGAATCAACTCTCAGACCCTTAAACCATGTAGCAGCATCTCTGATCTAAGACTTGGAGAAAAATCTCATGATCACAACTTCATGAACAATCTGAAATTGGTCAACAAAGTCCTCAAAGGATTCCAAGTGCCTCTCAGCTGAAACTTGGTTTTCTCCAGAAAACTAGGGAAGATATTCAAAGTAGTCAAGTGGATAAGGATGAAGAAGAAAGGGCAGCCTTAAAGGATTGAACATCTTCATTATGATTTTATTTTGAAAAGTAGAGGACTGATCATGAATGTTGATGGGTTGATGACAAGGTTCAGCAGTAATTCGCAAGGGTGCCGAAGTCGGGACAGGGTTTGAATCAGTTTCGACCTTTGTATGGTTACATGGCTGATTAGATTCAAGGGAGATTTGAATACAATGATCATCTTTATGAACAGGCTGAGGTATAGGTACTGAATCAACATCTACAATATAAGCAGTGTGCAGATCTTCTTCTTCTAAAGATGGATATATACAAGAAGGATGATTATTTTCTGAATATACAAAGCAAAAAATGATTATATTTACACGCGAAGGGAAAAGCATGAAGGAGTTTATGAAGAAAAACAATAGTTCATGAAGCAGAATAATGAACCGATACCTGGATTTGAAATTTAGCTCCTTCATCTTTTGTCAACTGGATCCTTCCCAATGGAGACTTATTAAATTAATATGGATCAGGGAAATAGAATTCTTTGTAAATCTTCGCTAGTAGGAGGGCTAGGTTTTCTTCTCCCTCTACAAACAAATCTTGAAGAACATACTCTATTGTAGGAAAAATGGTATGAGTATAAGAGTAGAGTTTTTCTGGTTCTGTTTGCAAATATTTTAGAGAAGAGTAGTCCTCTTCAGGGGCAGATTGTTCAACTTATTTCCCTAAAATATGTGCAGAAAAAGTCTCAGCAAAAGGATTTATAACATTAGAATCTAATGAAGGCTCATTACCCTTTGGATTCTATGATTCAACTACAGTTTTTTGAGAAGAAGCTTCAACAGAAGTAGACTTATTGGAAGGTATTCTAGGTACATATAAAGAAGCAATACCTCTTAAGATACCTAATCTAGATGTCCTTGCTGCTATGGAAGTTTTCCTTTGTAGAGATATTCCTCTTCTGATGATCTTCTTTGGGTCTGCAACAGGTGTTACTGGTGGCCTCTCTTGATTTTCTCTAGTATGAGCCCTTCTCGGAGCCACAGTTCTTCAATGGAGTCACCCGATAGAAAATTACAACCAAGTAAGTGTCCAAACTTTGTCTATCATCAAAGTTGGATTTGTGTTGTGTCCCAAGGAAGCTGAGCTTCAATCTCCTCTCCCCGGCAACAACACCAATTTGTTATCACTCCAAGAAACTCTTCTAGGTTGTAGCTTGAAGATGCCTGGTAACTTAATTATTATCTTAATTGTTCTCTCAATTGGATCAATTCAAATGACTAACACAAGGTTTACTTAATCAAAGAATGCATAGACATATTTGATAGACAAGGATTTTAACCAACTTTGTTCAGAGGATTTGAATAAAGTATATGGATGGAAAGATCTTATACTATCAGCAAAAACATACATAAACAATATATATGAATGGAAAATGTTATAAGCAAAGAATACTTGTAAGGTTCTTTTAATCAGTGTAATGAAAATATGATAGTTCTCAGACACTAGATTAGCTAAAGAAATTAAATAACTCATTCAGATACAAGCATATAATGGACAAGTGGTAAAACTGAACACAATAGGTAAAAGAAGCTTATATTATGATATTCTATGAGAAGTCTGAAAGTAAAATCAATGTACAATCTCAAAAATTGAACCCCTTTTTCATCAAATGTTTTTGGCTTTATAGCCTTTACAACATATATCTAGATCCTATAAAACTGGATCTAATTTACTAAACTTGGAAAGTCAAAAACAATTTCAAGAAAATAGGAAAAAAACCTATCTTAAGGGTCAAACCCTTATCATGACGATCTTCATGGCCTTCATATCCTTCAACAGCTGTAGTAGATATTCATAGGCTGAAAACTAAGTCGAAATAGCCACCTTGACTGACAGCTCATCTCTTGGCACAAAAATTGGGCCAAACTGCTGAAAATTGGGGCTCAAAGATGGATTTGGTTCTCCAAATATATGCTACTTGTGTATAAATATAAAGAGGTTTTCGTGGATTAGTTTTTTTTGAGAAAAAACCTCTCTCAGTTCTTTGAAATTCATTTTCATTTTCCCGAGATCTGTATTTCAAAAACATGTGTCAAACAGGGAAATTCTGAGATCTGAAAATTAGGGCTCAGATATGGATTCAATTCTCCAAATATGTGACACTTGTAGGAAAAATGAGAGAGTTTTTTTTCCTCTGAAGTGTTAGGAAAAACAAAATCCTCTCGTTATGCAAAATGATTCTCCACTCGCTCAGAATCATCATTTGAAAATTATGACTTAGCACAGTAAAAACGTCATATTTCTGAAAATGCAGCCTCATCTTGTAGGGGACTTTTGACTACCTTCCCAAGATCCAAATCCATATCTGAAAGTACCATTGGAAATATTAGGATGTCTAGTTGTCAATCAAATATTTGAGTGTGTAAAAAGGCCTCTCCACAGCTGATAAAATTGAGTTTTCCAAAGACATGCTGACCATTTCCAAGCTTTTGTGCTTTTGGTGGCTAAAATAGCCCCGAATTTCGCGTTTTAGCTACCGAAAGCTCTGCTTTTCAGTGGCTAATGAACAATTGAAATGTCTGCCTAATCCACTAAAACCCGAGTGTTGAATTTTTGAAGGAAAAAACCAAATCAAATGTTTTTCAAACTTTATTACAGACTTAAAGCTCTTAAAAGTGAGCTTCAAAAAATTTAGAAATGTATTTTTCAATGACTTCCTATCACCTAATTGAAAATTTTATTTTGGGAGATAACACGACCTTTACAAGAAATATTTTAGTAGATTCAAACTTAAAACAGAAGGGTTTCATTCTCAAAATGCAGCCACATACAATGTGCAATTCAACTTAACTTTAGTTTAGTAATGTACAAAAACACATATGCAAGTATAAAAAACAAACACTAAAATTTACAAACCAATTACAGTTGCAAGTTACACTTATGATTGTTGAATTGAGGAATATGCTATACCTAAATGATGTGGATCTAGTTCTGCAACTTTTTTTCTTTTGGAGCAACTGTAGCAATAGTTGCAAGCTTGCTCGACTCCAACCCAGTTTTAGATATTTTTTGGCGACAATTTATCTTCACATTGTAGAATAATTGATGGTTAGAGAAAGAGTTGTCTATCTTGCATGTACATAGTGCAAGAAACTATGTGCACTATGCAAGTCTACATACACATTCTACAACACATTAATATTGTAGCACTATTGAAACAATTATTCAATGCTTATTAGTAACAATTCTATAGTAGCATGCAAATCAATTCTACAACAGCATGCAATTCTACAACATCATACAAGTTCAATTTTGTAGTAGCACCATACAAATTCAATTCTACAACAACACCATAGAAATATAAGTTTGATAGGCAATATTATAATGCTTCTACAATCATTAAGCATACACCCTAGAACATGGATTTCGAGCACCCTTACTAAAAAAATTAGACCAAGTGGATAATTATTAAACTCATCTATTCCAGGGTTTGGAAAATGCAAACTCATAGTTCATCTTTGTGTAGCAATATCTTTAGATTCCAACGCAAAGTGGTCACAGTTTGAATTGATGCAGTCAAAATTAACAGATATGGAAGCTACAATCCAGCACTGTGATAGAATTCAAGAAGGATTCCTTCATGAGAATGAGCGTGTAGGAGAGATGGATTTTTTAATACGCCAGGGGAGGAATTAAGTTTGCAGTTCCAAGCAAGCAACAACACAACATCTACAGGATCAAAAGTATTCATGCATAATAATGCAGCTCACAGCTTTCAACGGGCTCATGTAGAGTCTTCTCCAGCAATATAAATATATCTCTACGGGATCGCAACTCATCACCATTTCCAGTCTACATGGTCTTCTAATGGAAAAAATGTTGTAATATAACCACTGATGGCAGTCTCCAGAATGGCCTCACGTAGAGCAACTCAATCACGACTAGTCAAATGCAGTCTTCAATTTAATGATACAAGGTAGACAATGATCTCATGTAGGTCATAAGTCACACACTCACCAATCTTTTCTCATGTGCGCAATCATACCAATCATCTTAAACCAGAATGCCAAAACTTCATCTATATGCACAAACAAGTGAGTTCAATGCCATGGTCTTGCAAAATGATCTCTACACTTCTACCTGCTTCAATATTAACTCCACACACACCAATCTTAGATCCAAAATTCTACAAGATTCAATAGCAATGTGTAGTCTGTCAAAAGACTGATAACCTCTAGAAATGTTGAGGGGAATGATGGGAACACCTCCTTTTATACTGAAACACAAGCGTTGGTGATGTCGAGACAATGGTTTTCAAATAGTTTACTTTTTACAACATAACTTCCTTCTTATTTAGTCATCTCTTGTTGGCACACCATTATTTTTGTGCACATGTTAAATCTTTCAAAATTAGTGACTCTCTTATTTCCTTTGGAAATTCCTCGTGGTTTAGTATTCAATAGTGAAGGATCTAATTCCTAAGTTTTCGGCAATGCTTACGACAACTGGAGAAAATATACTCGGCCTCATCTAAATAACCATTCTTGCCATTTGTTGGTTGTGGATCGCCACGTTTCATCTGCATTCGCTGGATTGAAGAGGATCAAACTCTATTTAAGAGGATGTAATTTCTTGTTAAGTATAGATTGGTTTTTAGAGAGTTTTGTTAAAGAAACACTTTGTTACTTGTGCACTGTAACAGAGGGTGTAGTTTTTGGAATTTTTGTGTGTGTTATAACAGATATTGTAGTTTTGGAAGTTCTGTGTGTGAAAACAGAGCACACTATGCTTTTTTTACTGTTTGAATAAGTATTATGACAGTGATTTCTTCAAATGATATATGAGTTTTTTTCTTTAAGCTATAGCTAATAATCATTGTTCATTTTTTTATATAAATTCAGGCACAATTTTTATTTTATTTTGAGAATCTGTGTTTTATGGATGTGAGTCCTTAGTGAGCACTTAATTCCATTTTACCAGATTCTTCAAATAGACTGTATTAAGTGCAAAATATTAAACATAAATAGTCAATTATTAAAGGCTTCTTTCAACCAAGTTTTTTTGTAGGTGCATTTTTCCTCTTGAATAATGTCTCGAGTATTCCCAATAAACTACTCGGCAATTTTCATCATCCAAGAGGAGCTCGCGATAAGAGAGTCTTCATGTGAGGCTTTCGATAGTATTCAACTCTAATGAAAAGCATAGAATGAAGACACAATAAGTCAATGGAGGCATCTCATTCCTCGTTCTAGGTTTTTCGGAAGCATTCTCCTCTCACCAATCTCCTTTGGAGGAACGTTCCAGACTAAGTCTTCAATGAAGTTGTAATAACTTTCAGCAATAGCTTCTCATTTAGGAGTTCACACACTATGGCCATAGCTCCATTCAACTCTCGTAGTTCATGTTAAAAGAATTATGATTAACATTGGTTGATATACATCCTCGCAGAATCCATGGTTTGAGTCTTATCTGTGCATAAAGAGTAAAATGAGAACAAAGGATCACTCCAACGAAAACAATTCTTCAACACAACAACTTGAATAGTCTCTATAACATTAACAATATCAACGTACCAACAAAAAAATCGTTGGGAAGTATTGAACATTAATCTTAATGAGATATCACGCAGACAAATAGAGTTGTGCTTGGCATTGAAGAACAGAATAAAACTTCGTGATATGTTATTCCATGATATATTATTAAGCACATAAACATGATACATATATTCAGATCAGGAAAAACATTTTAATCCAAATGATCGTCTGACATGCCTAGTAACATTCTGAATTTTTCAAACTTTTCACATCCCAATGCTTTGGTAAATATATCAATGATTTGTTGTGAAGTAGGACAATGAGTTAAATGAATGGTTTTAGCCTCAACATGATGTCCAATCAAATAATATTTGGTGTTAATATGTTTGGTTCGATCATGGAATTTAGGATTCTTGGCTAATTGAATTGCATAAGTATTGTCAACAAAGAGAGGAGTTGAAGTCTTTTATTTCTTCTGCAAATCTTCAAGAATTTTATGAAGCCAAATGATTTATTTTGTGGCTTGAGTTGCTGCAACGTATTTGGATTTAGTTGTAGAATCAACAGGAACTGATTGCTTTCGTGATTTCCAAGTGATGGTTGTTGATCCAAGATTCATCAAATAACGTGAAGTAGACACCCCATGCTCTTTATCTCCATCAAAATATGAATCTGAATAACCATTAAGCTGGAAGTCTAAAACTTTAGAGTATTTGATGCCAAATGATTGAGTACATTTTAAATATTTGAGCACTCATTTTTCTGCGGTCCAATGACCTTCACAGGGTTGATGCATAAACCTAGAAAGTATTCCTACATCAAAAGTTATGTCAGGATGAGTAGTATTAAGATAAATAAAGCTTCCAACAATTTTCTTGTACTTTGTTGGATCTTCAAATGCACTAACTTCATGTGAAATAAGCTTTTGATTATGCTCCATCGGAGTAGAAACAAAATTACAATCCCGCATCCTGAATTGACTCAATAGATCCCTAATATACTTCTTTTGAGAAATAAAGATATACTTTGGTTTTTGATCTACTTCAATTCCTAAATAATAATGAAGTAATCCCATATCTGTCATGTCAAAAACCTTTTGCAGCTCCTTTTTAATAAAGACTATATAGTCATCATTATTCCATGTGATAGGCAAATCATCAACATAGACAACTAGATATACAATTGAAATAAAGTTGCATCATCTAGATTGAAATGCTTATAATTCAATTTGAGAAGATTCTCAATTAACTTCTCATACCATGCTCTGGGTGCTTGTTTCAAACCATATAAAAATTTCACCAATTTATATACCTTCTGTTCTTTTCCTTTAATAGAAAAACCTTCTGGCTGAAACATTCCATTTTGAGCTACAAGAGAAAACAAACTTCTAATAGTGCCCCATTTTGCAGTAGGAGCAAATGTTTATGTGTAATCAACACCTTCTTTTTTAGCATACCCCTTTGCTACAAGTCTTGCCTTGTACTTGGGTGAGTGCACAAAGTTGAGGGACCTCTTAGATGCAATGGTAGAATGAAGTCAATCACTCTTGATCCATAAAATAGAAATCATCCCAAGCAATCCCGACCCTGCCAAGCCTAGTCCCAAGGCTGCCAACATGCATGCCAATTAGGATAGTACACAAAAACGTGATCATAGTTTACCTTGCAAAAACGCGCTCCCATTTTGCTTCAATAAAACGTGCTCCTGTTTTGCTTCATTAAAACACGCTCTCGTTTTGCTTCAATAAAACACGCTCCCATTTTGCTTCAATAAAAGCACTCTTGTTTTGCTTCAATAAAACGCGCTCCTGTTTTGCTTTAATAAAACGTGCAAAATGGAGGGGGGTCCTTATTGGTAAGGGGAGACATAGGTATGTGTGTGTAAGAGAGAGAGAGAGAGAGAGAGAGA
>LPNX010958924.1:5502-183741 GCA_001517045.1 Pseudotsuga menziesii
TTAGAAGATATACATACTATTAGTTACTTTTGTTCTTCTTCAAAACAATGGGAAAGAGATAAAAAGAATAAGGAAAAATGGGAATAAGTGCATTATGTACATTTTCTTATGTAAGTGTTGTATACAGTTGTACTTAATTTTTTAGGCTTTGGTCACAAGTAGAATGTGGTTTAATTTGACAATATAATAGATATTTGTGATTTTTTCCTCCAAAAACTGATATAAGAATTGACAGGTCTTTCAACCTAGAACAAATGTTAACTTACATGACAACATCTCACCCATACTCAGTTGTAGAGTACTTTGCTCCTCAGTGTGCAATAATTTTAAAAATTAAATATTAAAACTAAAAAACCATGTATCAGTGTGTTGTATCATAGTTGTGAGAAGGAAGTTGTCCTATTAATTTTTTATAAAAAAAAAAAGAAGAAGAAAAACAAGGGAAAAAAACAATACCTTGAAAAAAAATGCATGAATAAGAGTGCATGCATCAATGTCTTCGAGCATAGTGATGGAGGGGTATGCGATGTAGTTTAGTGGTGAAATGTTTGCATATTTAATCCATTTCAAAGATTTGTAGATCGGGAGTTAGATGGATCTATACTAGTAAATGGATTAATTTTTTTATAAAAAAATTAAAAAAAAAATTAATAAATTTTAAATTTTAAAAATGATAAAAAAATTTAAAAATAAAAATGTGTTTTGTTTCAGAGTGAGAGGGAAGTGTCAATCTATCACTTTAAAAAAAAAAAAAGATTAAAAATAAAAATAACATCACTCTTAGGGCTTTGTATAACCCAAGTTAGATGGATTAAAAAAAGTTTATAAAAAAATTAAAAATTAATAAAAAAATTAAAAACAATAAAATAAAATAAATAGGAATGCACGAATAAGTGTGTTGTAACATAGTGGCAAGAAGGAAGTACATCAACCTCTCACATCAAAAAATAAATAAATTAAAATTAAGAGTGCATACATCACTTGTTGCAATATAAAATGGATCTATAGTGGGATATATATTTTAAAAATATATATAAATAATTAATTAAAAATAAAAGAAAGAAAAAATACTAATGCATGAATAGTGGTGAGAAGGATGTGTAATATGGCTTAGTAGTAAACAATTTGCATATTACTAAATCTATATTACTAAATAAAAATAAATAAAATGATCTAACATAAAACATCTCATCTTTTTAAAGCAGTCCGTCGAAAAAACCCAATTTGGAAGTGCTATTTTTCTGGTCATCCATGAGCTGTACAATACTCAGGTCCATCAAACATCAAAGGCCCCAACTTTTGACGTGCTTTTACTTTGTTTTGCAATAAGAGAAGGGTTATCAAGGTCCTCTTATACCAACCATAGAGAAGGGTTATCTAGCTCTTGTGATTTCAAATCCTGCAAACCAATTTTCACAAAATATTTAATATGTGAGTTGTGTATTCACTTGTTTCTCCATTTTTCATTTTTTTTCAATTGTGTTGGAATTTAACTTTGATTCGTGGAAGTCTGTATGGTATATATGTTTAATTTATGATATTTTTTATTTTATTTTCTTAAAAATTTATCAACAAAACAAAATATAGAGATTTTACATTTTTATTTTTTTTAAAATTTTCAATAAAACATATTTATATTTAATATTTAAAAATTAGAATTTTAATTTATTGTTTAAAATATTAATTTTTAAAAAATAAAATATTTTTAATAATAATTTTTCAAAATAAAATTATATAAATTATTTTACATAAAAATCATAATGAAACATTTAAATTTCCAAAAAAACATGGAAAACTATGTCTAATAAAAGGTAAAATTAATAAATGTCATCTTAATATGATCTTCGGAAATGATGTCCAATAAGAAAAAGCATTCCTCTCTAAAGCAAACAGAAGCATTTTAACCGAACTTCCCCTGCAATCATATCCTTTCCATTTTTTATGGTTCAGCTAAACAAAATCCATGATTGTCTAAATTTTGGAAGTGGTATACAATCATAAAGACCAAATCATCAAGTTAATCCCATGGAACGCCAAAGAAGCAATAAATAAGTAAATGGAACACCAAAGAAACAATAAATAGGTAAATTGGAGAGAACCACCCATAAACCTTACTATCATAAATAAATTACATCGAAGGTTCATATAAGATTGTTTCCTAAATATGTAGTGTCCCTCGTTACCTCGGTGGTACTTGGAGGCAAGGGGAGACTTTTTGAAACAACCAAACTGAATTTTTCTTTAATACAATTTTATTATGCCTTCATTCATCCAAACAGGTATTGGAAAAACCTTACATCAGATCGGGCTTCCAAAATTCACTCAAACAATCCATCCCGACTGTTTATCTTGGCCTAAGGACCAAATCTAGCAGCCTTAATGCCATCCCATCCCTTAACTAAGCTTACCAATCCGATCCGTTAGTTAATAATCAATCCTAACTACTTAATTAACTTCTTTGACCTTTTTAGACCAACCCTGACTTTTTGCCTCCAACCCTAATTAACTTCTCAAACCATACCAAGAAAGGCACACAGAGCCAATAACCCAATAACTCAATATAATGAGAAAATTGTAGGATGCCAAAAATCCTTGAATGCTTTATTGAGAAGGCATAGAACCTTTTTATAACATTATTACAATGTGCCTTGGGGCAATGCCATGGATTGTGAAATACCATGGATGCGAGAGGTACAATGTATCTTGAAGGCATACCATGGAACAAAACCATGGGTTGTCAAATACCATGGATGGGAGAGGGTGGACTCTCTAATATTTAACGTTTTATGATGAATGAGAGAGTGTGGCACTAAAATTTGGATCAATAAGAAAATATCATGGAGGTGAATACATTAAAATAGATTTTCATCATTATTGTGAATCAGAGGAGATTTGAATGG
Source organism: Pseudotsuga menziesii (assembly GCA_001517045.1). Lineage (NCBI taxonomy): Eukaryota > Viridiplantae > Streptophyta > Pinopsida > Pinales > Pinaceae > Pseudotsuga > Pseudotsuga menziesii. The sequence goes on from LPNX010958924.1 coordinate 8,403, forward strand.
AACACTCAATTCCATACACACCATAGCAGAATGGTGTGGCTGAGAGGAAAAATAGATCATTGAAGGAGATGCCAGCATGTCTTCTCCAAGCCAAGAATCTTCTTCCTTCTCTTTGGGCAGAAGCTCTAAATTCTGCTTCATACATACATAATAGATTTCCTCATAAATCATAGGTTGGTGCCACTCCATTTGAAGCACTGTATGGTCATAAGCCAAATGTCTCTCACTTGAGAGTTTTTGGTTCCAAAGCTTGGGCCAGAATACCCATTGATAAGAGAAAGGCCTTCCAAGCCTAGAGTAGTGAATGCATACTGTTGGGATATGCTGAAAATGCAAAAGCATATAAGTTGATGGAAGTTGCAACTAGGAAATCCTTCATTGAGCGTAGTGTTCAGTTTGAATAAGATCTGTTGTTTCATCTACCACCACCAGAAGCATAAGAATATTAATCACTCTTCCACTTCCTTTTGATGATTCTTTTTTGTCACATGTTTCAGATTTAGATGAAGAGGAAGAAGACTAGTATGATATTGGTATTGAGGATGAACCTCATGAGATTCTAGATCCAAATCCATCTCCCATCCCAAATTAGTGGCCTAAGCCTGAATGGGCCCAAAATCTCATTGTTGTAGCTGGGGATGGTGCTGGGAATCCAAAAGACAGAAGGAGAACAAGGTCCCAGTATCAAAATGAGCATGTTTCTCTCTCTCTCATAGATTTGCTTTCTATAGAGTGGTGCAACAAGGTTCCAGGAAAGTGGTACTTGATGATAGTGAATGATCAACCATTTGGACCATTGAAGAAGAAACTTGATCATTCCCTTCCTCCTCCAACAAGAAGAAACACATACTACATCCATCATATCATAAGAACATTGAGAGGTTCACATGCACAGCTTCATAATGTTGTTGCACAGAAGAACCATACCGCTACATAGTGTTGCAAATTGAAGCATAGTTTTTTGTAAATTATTTACCAAAGAGTAAGATTTTTCTCCTAAGAATAGCTTTCTATTTCCTGTTCTTGCTTATTGTGAGGGGGAGGGGTCCCATGAGGTTTTCCCCTATTTCCTCAGTTTATTAAGCATCTGTTTCACTCCAGGAAACTCCTCTAGGTTGCAGCTCAGGATGCCTGGTAACTTACATATTTTTATGGTTTTCTAAGTGGATCAAGTCAGGTGACCTACAAGACCTCACACTCTCAAGACATGCATGAAACTCAATTAGGGATAAGGCTTCTAACTACCACTGTTCAAGGGTTTGATAATATGGTGCAGAGATGGAGAACTTATCATGCTGGAAGATTCATACATAAAACAGATATATATAAATGGCTAATCATAATGAGGAAAGTACTTATAATTCAAATCATCAATATGCCAATAGGATGATAGCTATCATACATCAATTAACATGAATAAACCTGAATAACACATTCAAGCATAAGAACAAAACATACAAGAAATGGAAGCTAAACATATAATAGCAAAAGATTCTGATTCTGTGGATGAAGAGGAGTAGGAAGTTGACCTAACAAAGCAGGTTGCAGTAGAGCATGAGGAGTTTCCCTCACCTACACTAAGGGAGGGTCATGGTGAACCAGTGGCAGAGGCTTCCTCCAGCAAACCTAGGTCCCAAAGAATCAACCAACTATTGGGGAAAGTATATGAACTAGAGGTCTTAGAGAGAGAAATCAAAAGAACTAATGCAAGATTAACCAATATAAATACTAAATTGCATGATCCTCTTATAGAAATGAGAGGGATGTATAATCCTACTCCAAAAGAGAAATCTAAAATTAATGAAGGACAACGCCAAGCTCTATAGGATGATCAGACTGTCGAGGTTACAAACAAAGAATGCAAACCCTAAATATCAAGCTCACCTTGTGCTGGAAACCCTAGCAGAGGAAACAATAAGCCTTTAGGGTTCGGAGGTAGCCTATGATGCTGTTGCTATTCCAAACCCTATGTAGGTTGTAGAAATACCAGAAGGTCAGAATTGAAGCTGTAAAGCCTCAGGATAAAGGGTAATTAAATTTTTATTAAATTTTGAAGAACAGAGCTTTCGGTGGCTTAGAAAAACACCGCAGCTATTCATTAGCCACCGAAGATAGAGCTTTCGGCAGCTTACAAACTTAAAAATTTCCTTTCTTAGCCACCGAAAGTGCAGAACACTGCAGAAAGGCATAGTTCCACACATAACTGACTTTGGTTGATCCAAATACCTCAGGGATGATTTATAAGGTTGAAAATTAATTGAAGGAACCAGTATCTTGGGTCTGTTCCAGTTTTGAAGGTGCCAACGAGGTGAAGTAAGGTCACAAACCCTACCTACTCTAACAAAGTGTGACGTATCTGCTAGATAGCAAGTCCAAGTTCTAATTCAGTGTTCACTGCAATTAACAAAGAGTTCGAGGAGTAAGAAAGTGTTGGAGTTAGGTAGATTAGCACTTAAGTTAGGGTTTTTGACCTAATTTTTGCAAAATAGTTATGTTTATCTTTTTTTAGTAAATTCGATCGAAATTTTCAGGATCTGAAATAAATTTTGTAAAAGCTATAAAGCCTGTGACTAATGTTGAAGCAAGGGTTCAACTTCGGATATTGTTAGACACTTATTGTATTCAAGCTTCTCATGTGCTTCATCATTTAATATAAGCACTTTTTCCATTATTTGTTCAAGTTCCAGCTCTTTTCTGTTCTGTACTTGTGCTTGGATGTTTGATTCAGGTTTATTCTTTTTGTCTAATACCAGATAGTTGTCATCCTATCTCTATGTTGATGAGTTGAATTGCAAGTATCTTTCCTTGTTATCATTAACCATTCATATGTGAGTGCCTTATATATGAATCTGCCAGCATAGTGAGTTCTTCATTTATTCACCTTTGATACAAACCCTTTGAACATTGATAGTTAGAAGCCTTATCTATTTGATTGAGTATTATGCATGTCTTGAGTGAGTGAGGTCTTATTGATCATGTGACTTGATCCACTGAGAAAACCATTAAAATATTGAAGTTCCCAGGCATCCTTGAGCTGCAACCTAGAGGCGTTTCCTGGAGAGCTAATAGCTCTCTTCCACGGAGGACCATAATTCATTTGAATGCATGCATCATGTGAAATTATAAAAATGTAACAAAAATAACAAACATGGAATTGTTATCAAGTGACCATATTTAAAATTAAGCATATGTATTCAGGGTTGAGGCCAACCCCATGTTAAGTTATGTGGTTTTCCAGGTGAAGGAACTCAATATACTTATTGCATATCACCATAATCCTTTTATAGTTGACACTCTCTTCCACTTCCCTACATACCAAAAACCTAGTAACTTAAGCTTATTTTCTTAAAATCATTGGATTGATATTTGTCCCTTCCAATGGTTTTGAATGCATGTGTAAAGAGTCCAATTTCTTAAATCCCTTTTGGTAATAACCTCAAAGAAATAACTTGTCATTTAGATAACTAATGTGTTTCAATAACCTATGGGTGAAGGCTTCAGAACTTGTCCACCCTCTTTACTCATTGATAACCTCTCTATCACTTCCTTTAGGTTTACAAATTCTCTATTCATAGTGTTCATTTTTTGTCATCCTTTCATTTCTACTTAAAAGTATCATATGAAGAACACAACATGAGAGTCTAAAAACTAAAACATGATAATGTTAAGAATGAAGTTGATACTAAGGCAATTCAAGGTATTATGAATGACTTTTATTTTAATGGGAGAATTAAATACCCTTACATTTCTCCCTTCGTGATTATCATAAGCCAATGCCCATTTTACTATTTGAGGCAGGCTTCACAAATAAAGGACTAAATCAAAATCCAAAGGAAATATTTTTTCAAATCAGGATGAATATTAGAGTAGGGCCTCTTAGCAACAAAAAGTGTCAATTTGAGAATCCAATCCTTTACTAGAGTGTTTATGCTAGAAATTGTTTCCAAACTACGAGAAAATAAGCCAACATAATCTCAAATATTTAATCAAACAAAACTCGGTTTTTAGGGTTTTTAAAGGTTTTCTGGTTGTGAAGTTTGGTGACAACAGGGAATACATTCATAATCCAAATAAGAACTAGATCAAAAATAAATAAAAACTGAGATGCATAACATAATAACCATGTATCCAACAGAAAATAACATTGAAGTTCATCCACAAATGACAAGCACTACAAGCATAAAAACTATAAACTAGCAATGAAATTATCAATTGTGTAGCTAAACAAGCTATAAATGAAGCCAAAGAACAGACTGAAGGGTAAAATGGAGCATATATTTCATATTCAGTTCCTCAAATACACATGAGAGTCAATTACTTAGCTTATCAACAAGTTAGGAGACCTCCTCTAGCCAGCCAAAAGTCGAACCCTTAGTTCTCTTTGTGTCCTCCCTAAATACTATCTTTCAAAATTTAGTTAGAGGCTAAACCCTAACTGCTTTTCAGCCTACTCATCGAAATTGTTTTATCAAAATAGTAATTACAAAAGTAAAATATTATTCAAAACATAAGAAGTAACTGATTTTGCTAACAATCCTCATAGATCTTTAGCAGCTTTTGCTAACAAAGCTATCCCCTCTAAGGCTTGGGCCTTTCTCCTAGCCTTTAGTTACTCTGCTTCCATCTCTGTCATTCTTCTAGTAAGCTCTTCATTTTGTTGATGTAAATCTCTGATGGTCTATTTTAGCTCTGTGAATTGTAGCTCTGTACTTCTTTAACTTTTTAAGGCCTCTTTGGAGACTGCAATTAGTTCCTGATAGTGATTATTCACCTCTTCTAGGTATTCTCTGAGTCTCTTATTAGCCATAATCAAACCATCACTTGTCTCCTGCATATACTTTACTTGATTTTTATACTCCTTTATTGTTCTCTACAAATTTTCTTTCTCTGAGTCAAATGCTTTGTTTCTTGTTGTACTTTGCAGCTCATTAGGAAGCCATGGAATGTTAAGTCTTCTAGAGATTTCCTCATCTTCAGGCAGCAAATCTGTAGAAGTATCATGAAAACTTAAGTTTTCTTGAGTCTCAGTTTCACCATGAACATTTTCATCAACCAACAATTTGTTTTCTGAATGGGAAACCTCTATTTCATCTTTTTGTTGTTCTTTTAATATTTGACCTTGTATTTCCAAAAATACAGCAGACAATTTGGTCTCAGTGAGGCTAGATTCTTCTTTTGATTTCGATGGTTTTTTTCCTTTGTTGTCACCCTTGCCAACATCCAGCTTTTCATCAGAGGAAGAATTATCAATCACAGTTATCCCTTGATGGATGACAGAGGAAAATTCCTTAACTTTAAGCTTCTTTTTCTTTGGTACTGCTATCCTATCCTCCTAACTGTAAAACTCTTTTTTGTGCCAACCCTAGTTTTATCAATGACAGTAAGCTTATCCTCTTCCAACAAGTATGTTTCATCTTCAGACAAGACTGTAATTGGACTTTGCTTTTGGATTTTAGTGTTTTCTTCATCACTTGAAATCTTCACTATAAGTATAATTTCTTCATCAACGAATGTTTCTGCTGGTGCTTATTTCTGAATAGGCTGAGTCTCCTTGTGAATAAATTGCAAATTTTTGTTCTCACTGTCATCTAGATGCTGCTTAGATTCACAATTTTATTTTGTAGGTTCTGCAACTTCCTCTAATTTGACACATTCTTCATCTTCAACCTTCACTTTTTGTCTTAATTTTATGATCAAGGTTTGTCCTTTATCAACTTGCTTCCTGGTAGACTGTCCTTCTTGGCTATTTTGGAACCCTGACCAAAAAAGAAAATATTCCCATGTCTTTCCTTCTTTCTATAGAACACTGTTAATAATAAGCTTGATAAGTCCATGGTGAAATATGGATTGTATAGTATGGTCTTGGTGTTCTTTGATTCTGCTAGACATCTTCTGTAGGATCTTTAGTAGGAAGAAAGGCAGATTTATCTTTGATTCACCACTAAGGTGTTGAAGGAACCTAAAATGGTACTTGAAAATGAAGGCATACCTTCCTTCACATGAAATGTAACTTTGTAAAACCTTGATAGGTTCTACCCATTTAGCTCTGAAGTTATGGATGGGCACTCCCTTTCCCCAATCTGGAACAATACCAGGAAATAGATACCTTTGTGCATTGAAAGTAAATGGCACTTTCTTAAACCAAAGTTCTCCTTCATTTTTAACCCCTATTGCTTCAGCCACCAAATCTGTAGTCAATTTGAACTTCAAAGTATCAAATGATACAATATCTTTGTCATAACACTGAGCAAACTTGTGAGATACTTCAGCGTTATATCCATCAATATTTTTAAAAAACATCAACCATCCAGCATTTTCAAACAATTCAGCACATCCTAGAAATTTGTCTATCCAATTGATATTAGTGGGCTCAACCCTATTAGTCTTCCCACTCCTCTTCATCTTCTGTGTGGTTTTCAGAACCTGTTAGTAACTTCACAGCCTATTTTCTTCAAGTTTGCATAGTCTTGGCAGTCAATTTTCCTTTGAACTCTCACAGGCTGTTTGTCTTTGATTGTACACAGTCTATTCTATCGCCAATTCAGGAAATGCTTTGTGCCAAGTTTAAATAATTTGGGTTAAACACAGCACCAAAAATATCTAACAGTGTTGTTCTGAACTTTACTAATGTCAAACGATGCTCATTTAGACTTTTGGACTAATATCTCACCATTGAAAGTTTGTTGAATAAATAAATTCATGCCTTCCTCTAACAATTTGACATCATAAGGCTTAGCAGAAAAAACCCCAATTTTAACAGGTCATGACCAAGGTCACGCAAGATACCTCATTCAAAACTTAATGCGGGTGTTAGAAGTTGATTCCTGGACTAGCTAGATGTCGAATTGAGCACTCCAGGTGTCTTCAACTCTCCATCACATCTATAACTGTCACGCTGAGAAACCCTAATTCTTCCTTTAACTGCCAAATTCCAATTTTTTAGCAATGTGTCTCCACCCCGACGTCCACTAGCTTCGTAATCTTCAGTTTGAGAACCTCTTCCGAAAAATCTTGCGTTATTCCACTCTCTGTCTTGATTTGCTACACATTTGCATCAAACTGTCACGATCTCTCCCGCACGATGACCAAACACCTGTTTACATGATTAGCCTGGCCAGACACGTATCAAACCTGCTTATTGATGTAATTAGTCACCCAAGGAATGAAATCGTTGAAGAAATCGGAGTGAAAAATGACCAATTGAACACTCATGACTTTCTTGTAGTGCACCAGTGCATTATTTTCGCTCTTGCGCTACAAGAAAGTTCAAAAATATAATTTGTGTTATTTGATAAATAATCCAACTTTAAAACTAGGTTTATATGATTAAACCTTGATCTTAGTGCTATTCATGAAACCATTAATCAAAATATACTCTATAGAACCCTTCAAAACATAGGAAAAAACAAAAATGATAAAGACCTAAAGGCATAAACTTAAAATTGAGCTCAAAACCAAAATTTCCTAGAAGTAAGCGAATTAGCAAGTTTCAAAAACACAAACAAAAAAAAAGAATGAAGAAAACAAATTCATGACTTAACATCTGGCTCCTGCTGTGGGATGAAGTCCTCCTTGTGAGGCTTCAAGAACCTGTAGACCAGTGCCTTCTTTTCTGCTACCTACTAGTCTACAAAATTTCCATTGGGTTATCGAGTCCTTATTGTGTTTTACTCACACCGGTATATACAATGAAAAAGTAAAATTCTCCTAAAAAACTGTAGAAATGCTTGAGGAATCATCCATTGACTGGACTTGATAATTCCTCGCCTTCCAAAGACTGCAGGACAAAAGTGTTATTGTCCAAAATCTTAGACACTAGGAAAGGGCCAAACCAGAGATTATCAAATTTGCGATGTTTCCCTTTTTTCTCTTTCCTGGCATCCCACCTCAGAACCATATCACCAATTGAGAAAGTGTTATCTTTGATTTTCCTGTCAAATCTATTTTTAATCTTCAATCTGTATAACTGTGCCTTTTCTTCCACTTTTTCCCTGTTCTGTTGCACCTTTATCATCTCATAAATCCTTCTCTACGTATCATTTGGTTCTTCCTGACAATTCTGAAGAAACTTCATCACTGGGATGCCCAACTGAACAGGAAAAACTGCATCTGTACCATACACTAATTGGAAAGGAGAAGTTCCAATTTCTTGTTTGACTGTTATTCTATCAGCTCATAATGCATATTTTAGCATAGAATGCCATGATCTCTTAATATGCTTAAGCAACTTTCTGATACTCTGAATGATTTTTTATTTGAGGACTCAGCTAAACCATTACCTTGGGGATAGTAAGGAGTTGAATGTTTCAGGAAGATACCATTATTTTCACAAAATGCTTCCATTTCCTTAGACTTAAAATACTTTGCATTATCTGTTACTATTTTCTGAGGACACCCAAACCTACTGAGGACATTTTCTTCATTAAATTCCATAATCACTTTATCTGTGGCATTCCTAGTAGGGATAGCTTCCACTCATTTGGGCATTCCTAGTAGGGATAGCTTCCACCCATTTGGTAAAGAAGTCAGTTGCAGTTAGAATCCACCTGTGTTGACCTGAGGAAGATGGACTTATCTCTCCTATAAAGTCCATACCCCATTGCTGGAAAGGAGCACTTACTGCAATAGGTTTTAGGGGCAATGACAGCAATTTTTTTTTGCCAGCAAACTTCTGACAAGGGATACAGGCTCTTACCTACTGATATACATCTGCAAACAAAGAGGGCCAATAGTACCCAGCTCTTAAAATCTTGTATGTTGTTGCCTTCCAGTACTTGTGACCTCCACAAGCACCCTCATGAGATTCAGAAATCACTCCTTCAATTTCATATTTATCCAAGCATCTGAGTAGAATACCGCCTAGGTCCTTATAGAATAACTGCTCTTCTACTAAACAATACTTAGTAGTTCTTAGCTTCAAATATCTAGTAGCTTTTCTATCTAAATGCTCAGGACATTGCAAATACAAAAAAAAAATACATAATGTCTGTGTACCATGTGGATGCTGAATAATAGTCCATAATCTTTTCTTTTTCCAACATTGCTTGATCTTCTTTCTGAGTTAGCTCTTTAACCATCACATATAATCCCAAATCTTGGAAATTTGATTTAGCTGGCAGCTTGGCTAAACCTTGTCCCTTGACTAGTTTGGTAGGTCTAATATCTACATCATACTCCATGATTTTAGCAATCCACCTGCCTCTTTTCCCCTCACTATCAGGCTGTGTCAAAACATCTTTTAGAGCAGCATTAGGCACATATGAAATAACTTTGGAAAGAAAAACATAGATTTTGAAAAACTTTAAAGCTTTTACCAAAGCATAGGCCTGTTTTTCTAAGATACTATATTTTAATTCAGAATCTCTGAGAGTTTTGCTAAAGAATGCAATAGGTTGTTCCAGACCCTCATTCTTATGCAACAAAACAAATACTAGTGTATCCTCCGATGCAAATGAGAATGTTAGAAATTCTCTGGTAAAATCTAGACTTACTAATACAAGGGCTTCAGTAAGAGCTATTTTGATTTTTTTAAATGCATTCTTTGCTTCAGTGGTCCACTTGACTTCCTGGTCCTTTTTTAGCATGGATGTAATCTGCTTGATAATCTCAGCAAAGTTTGGTATAAACCAATGCAGAAAATTAATTTTACCGATGAAAGATTGGAAATCCTTTTTACTTCTTGGTAGAATTATCTTCAATATTTCTTTCACCCTTTCGGGGTCAATCCTTATACCATCAGCAAAAACTAAATAACCCAATAATTTGCCTTCTTGTACAACAAAGTGTGACTTCTTTGGATTCAAAGACAAGCCAAATTTTGTACATTTCAAGAAAGTCTGCTTCAAATGCTTTGGATGTTCATCATCTGATTGTGAAAAAATAGTAATATCATCTAAGAAAATTACCACAAACTTGTCCTTTTCTCTGACAAAAGCTATATCCATAGCCCTTTGAAAAGTGGCTCCAACGTTCATTAGACCAAAAGGCATCTTATCATATATGAAAGTTCCCCAAGGAGTGGTAAAAGCTATTTTCTGCTTATCATCAAGATGCATAGAAATCTAATTGTACCTTGAGAAACCATCAATTATTGAGATCCTCTGTGCCCCGGCCACTTTCTGCAATATTTGCTCAATTTTAGGTAGAGGATAATTATCCTTTAGTGAAGATCTGTTCAAATTTCTAAAGTCGACACACAATCTGATTTCTCCGTTCTTTTTCCTAACAGGAACTAGATTAGCCACCCATGAAGAGTACCTGAGGGGAACTATGATCTTGGCATCCAATAACTTCTTCACTTATTTTTCAATAACAGGAAACAAGGTTGGATTAATTCTCCTTAATTTATGACGAAAAGGTTTAACATTCGGTTTTAAAGGGACTTTATGTTGTATAATTCCAGTATCATACGTTCTCAATTATTCATAATACCATGCCAAAACATCAACATGTTCCTTTAACAATTTTATGTACCTGTTTCTTTGTTCAGCTGTAAGTGCTTTCGAAATTTTTACCATTCTAGGATGTTCTGGAGAGCCAATGTTATAATCCACCACATTCTCTTCTGAAGACTATACAATAGGTTTTAAGAGTGTATCATCTTTTGAAAATATCCTTTCCAAAGGTACCAAACCTTTTGGGATGAAATTACTTTTTAATTCAATGATTTTGTGTCCAACTATCTCATTTTCAGCAATCTCTTCCACCTCTCCATCCCCTTCATCTTCCTCTTGATCAATCAGGGAATTCAAAAACTCATGTGTAAGCTCTAAAAACCTTTTGATTTCAATGTCATCTTCAAACACTCTCCACTGCTTTACATTATCAGGTATAGATGGTCTGTACCTAACTTCAATGGGATACCTCAACTATGTAGTTTTGGGGATTCTAAAGTGTGTAGTAGCCAAGGCCAATGAATATGCACTTTGATTATGGTATCTTGGAATATAGGTAATGTTAAAGGCTACAAAATAATTTTCAATCATGTCCCATACCTCATTTCGATAGACTTTCAGCAAATCCAGTTTCACTTGATAGTTTTTCTTCACCTGCTGAACAACTAATTCGGAGTTGCCAAATGCAGAAATCTGTTGAATGCCCAAATCTTTTGTAGCCTTCAATCCTAACATCAAAGCTTCATATTCAATAGTATTGTTTGTAGTAATAAATTATAATTTATACATCATCTTTACTATTTCACCCCCAGGAGATATAAGAAGAACCCCTGCTCCAACACCTTCTTTGCAAGAGGATCCATCAAAGTATAATTGCCAAAGCTCATCCTCCTGTTCCCTGCTGCATTTTACTGGTTGTTCCCTTTCAACCTGTAACAAACCAGCAGTATTGTCATCATCACTAAAATGTAACATGCAAGTACCCAGATCCTTATCAACAGCATATAGAGGATGGTTGGTAGGGTTCTTGTCATCTGTTACAATATAGGCAAACTGAAGCTCCTTGTACAACCTTCTTTTTTCTCTTCCAAACACAGGAATAGTAGCATATGATAAATCCATTTGTAAAGTTCCCCCAACTTTCTTTGCCCAAGATCTAGAGAGAAGTAACCCAAATTTAGGTGTAATATCAGCTACCACTACATCCATGATTACACTTTTCATGGTTAATTGAGCCAAACTGACAACCATGTCCTTTATCACCCCTAAACACTTCACATCTCGTGAATCAAATGCATACAGATCATGATAGGGTTTGGTTATACTCAGACCTAAAGCCTTCATAACAGCCTTCGGCATTAAATTGTGTGATGCTCCTGAATCTAACAAACAATTATGTATCATTTGTTCATGGACATTCAGAGTAATATAGAATGGAGGTGAAGCACCTGCTTCATTCTTAGTTTTTTCAGCCAAGGCTGATCCAATGAAAATCCTAGGATTTTCTTCTTGCAAATTCACTGTATCAGAAATAGGCTGATTGTTTGCTGAATTAATCATTTTAATAAATGATTCTTTATAAGAAGGATTTTTCATTAGTTCAGTTAAAGGCACATGAATCTTTAACTTGCCTAATTCATTTTCCAGGATGAAATTTTGCACAGTTTTATTTACCTCTTCAACCTCCACGTTCTTCCTTTGTTTTTCTGGAATATGTTTTTTCTCTGACATAGGATCAGATTGCTACTTAGCAGGAACAACTACCTTCTTCTTTGGGATTTTTGCAACTTGTTTTGGACCTGACCTCATATTCACGGTCTTCTTGAGTTCATTTTGATAGACATCAGCAGTTACAGCAATCATTTTCAAACTCAAATCATCCTCTGTTTCAAATAGATTAGCATCATAGCATTCTGCGTTTAGAAACTTCTCCTCAGTGACAACCCTCAGATGATCTTTCTCCAAAATGGTTCATATCCTGATCTGTGTCTTCAAATATCACTTCTTCATTAATCTCTTCTTCATCAACAACATTTTTCTGAAGAGGTGGTGGTACTCTTTGGTCCTGATTTTCTCTCCTTTCCCGCTGAATATCATTATTCCTTCGTTCTCTAGGTATGAAACGTGGAGCAAATTATCTTCTAAATTGGTTCTGATTGTTAGGGTTTCTTTCACCTTCTTGAACAGGCTTGCTGGAATTCTTCTCTAGTTCTAATTTGTTTAATTTTGCAGTCAAAATCTTCACCAACTTGACCATCTCATCAATTTTCCCTTCTGCAGAATGAGAAGCTGAACCTCCTGGAGCTGCTTCTTTCTTTCCTTTCCTGTCATACATTTGCTGAGCTGTTTCCTTCTTCAATCTATTGGAATCCAATATGTTAGACTCCACCTCCAATGCTGCATCCTACATATTGAGTAAAGAAACAAGTCTTCTTTCTCTTAATAGTAAGGAAAATTCATGGTCGAAAGCATTTGCATATGTAAGTTTTGCAGATGTTTCTGAAGGCTTTATTTCTGCAGGAATTTTGCTATACATTTTGTTAAATCTCTTTGAAAAGTCTGCAATAGTTTCATCCTTTTTCCTCCCAAGGGCTCCAAACTCAATTATGTAATATGTATGGTCTTTGGTGTCACCCCATTGTCTCATGAAGAGATCATGAAGCTCTTCAATGATAGTGATAGATTTAGAAGGAAACTCCCTAAACCATTTCCTAACATCTCCATCAAGGCTCTGCACAAACATTCCCATCCATACGTCCTTGGTTTCAATGTTTTGGTTATCAGCATAACTAAGAAAAGATTCCCAGTGTTCTTCAGCTGTAGTTTCACCCTGTCCATTAAACCTAGGCAAGTATTTCTGATAGTCACCTCCGGGCAGTGCATTTAAAGGATGAGGCAAAACCAATGGTGCATATCTGGCTCCAACCATTCAGTCCATCATGTCTATAGGTTGATTTTGGGCTGCCATTTTAAGGCTGACTGACTTTGGTGATGGAGAGGTTTGGCTGTAACTTGGCTGAAAGGGGTTTTTACCTACTTTCAACTGAAATAGAGGTATCTTACCAGGAGAGACTGTTTTAGCTTTTCTGAAAGATTGAGGATCAGCGAAAATTTGGAAGTTACTCACAGGAATTATAGGCTTTAACCAAGGTGAAGTTTCTTCTTCTTTTCTCAACACAGATGAAGGTGATGAACCATCCAACTGGTCAGGGTCACATAGGGATGGTAATGACTGAGACCTTCTAATCTTCCTTGCTATCTTCAATATCTGTTCAGGGTCTGTAACACCCAACTGCAATGGTAAAATAGGTCTGTTTCTAGTTCCAATTTCCCTAGTAGCCACTGTGACAAACTGGTGAAGAGTAGTCTTAAAGATATGTTGGTTTAAGTTCACCTCTTAAAACTAGTGAAATGATAAGTATCCCAGGGAAAAATCTATTTTCAACTTCGCTCCCCAGCAATGGCGCCAAAGATGTTTATGCGAGAAATTGTTTCCAGACTATGAGAAAACAAGCAAACATAATCTCAAATATTTAATCAAACAAAACTAGGTTTTTAGGGTTTTTAAAGGTTTTCTGGTTGTGAAGTTTGGTGACAAGAGGGAATACATTCATAATCCAAATAAGAACTAAATCACAAATAAAGAAAAACTGAAATGCATAACATAATAACCATGTATCCAATAGAAAATAACATTGAAGCTCATCCACAAATGGCAAGCACTACAAGCATAAAAACTATAAACCAGCAATGAAATTACCATTTGTGTAGCTGAACAAGCTATAAATGAAGCCAAAGAACAGACTGAAGGGTAAAATGGAGCATATATTTCATAATCAGTTCCTCAAATACACATGAGAGTCAATTACTTAGCTTATCAACAAGTCAGGAGACTTCCTCTAGCCAGCCAAAAGTCGAACCCTTAGTTCTCTTTGCGTCCTCCCTAAATACTATATTTCAAAATTTAGTTAGAGGCTAAACCCTAACTTCTTTTTAGCCTACTCATCCAAATGGTTTTATCAAAATAGTAATTACAAAAGTAAAATATTATTCAAAACATAACAAGTAACTGATTTTGCTAACAATCCTCATAGATCTTTAGTAGCTTATGCTAACAAAGCTATCCCCTCTAAGGCTTGGGCCTTTCTCCTATCCTTTAGCTACTCTGTTTCCATCTCTGTCATTCTTCTAGTAAGCTCTTCATTTTGTTGCTGTAAATCTCTGATGGTCTGTTTTAGGTTTGTGAATTGTAGCTCTGTACTTCTTTTCCTTTTTAAGGCCTCTTTGGAGACTGCAATTAGTTCCTGATATTGATTATTCACCTCTTCTAGGCCTTCTCTGAGTCTCTTATTAGCCATAATTAAACCATCACTTGTCTCCTACATATACTTTACTTGATGTTTATACTGCTTTATTGTTCTCTGTAAATTTTCTTTCTCTGAGTCAAATTCTTTGTTTCATATTGTACTTTGCAGCTCATTAGGAAGCCATGGAATGTTAAGTCTTCTAAATATTTTCTCATCTTCAGGCAACAGCTCTGTAGAAGTATCATGAAAACTTAAGTTTTCTTGAGTCTCAGTTTCACCATGAACATTTTCATCAACCAACAATTTGTTTTCTGAATGAGAAACCTCTATTTCATCTTTTTGTTGTTCTTTTAATATTTGACGTCGTATTTCCAAAAATATAGCAGACAATTTGGTCTCAGTGAGGATAGATTCTTCTTCCGATTTCCATGGTTTGTTTCCTTTGCTGTCACCCTTGCCAACATCCATCTTTTCATCAGAGAAAGAATTATCAATCATAGTTATCCCTTCTGTATTCAACTTAGGGTTTAGTAATTTCTTCATGTTTAGCCTTAATTTGTTTCTGGGTCTAGTCTTGGGTCTCCAGCCTGGAGCCAGCTCTCCTACCATTTTTAAACTTTTTCCTTGATGGATGACAGAGGCAAATTCCTTAACTTTAAGCTTCTTTTTCTTTGGTACTGCTATCCTATCCTCCTGACTATAAAACTCCTTTTTTGTGCCAACCCTAGTTTTATCAATGATAGTAAGCTTATCCTCTTCCAACAAGTATGTTTCATCTTCAGACAAGACTGTAATTGGACTTTGCTTTTGGATTTTAGTGTTTTCTTCATCACCTGAAATCTTCTTTGTAAGTATAATTTCTTCATCAATGAATGTTTCTGCTGGTGCTTCATTCTGAACAGGCTGAGTCTCCTTGTGAATAAATTGCAAATTTTTGTTCTCACTATCATCTGGATGCTGCTTAGATTCACAATCTTCTTTTGCAGGTTCTACAACTTCGTCTAATTTGACACATTCTTCATCTTCAACCTTCACTTTTTGTCTTAATTTTCTAATCAAGGTTTGTCCTTTATCAACTTGCTTTCTGGTAGACTGTCATTCTTGGCTATTTTGGAACCCTGACCAAAAAAGAAAATATTCCCATGTCTTTCGTTCTTTCTGCAGAACACTATTAATAATAAGCTTGATAAGTCCATGGTGAAAGATGGACTGTATAGTATGGTCTTGGTGTTCTTTGATTCTTCTAGACATCTTCTGTAGGCTCTTTAGCAGGAAGAAAGGCAAATTTATCTATGACTCACCACTAAGGTGTTGAAGGAACCTGAAATGGTACTTGAAAATGAAGGCATACCTTCCTTCACATGTAATGTAACTTTGTAAAACCTTGATAGGTTCGACCCATTCAGCTCTGAAGTTATGGATGGGCACTCCCTTGCCCCAATTTGGAACAATACCAGACAATAGATACCTTTGTGCATTGAAAGTAAATGGCACTTTCTTAAACCAAATTTCTCCTTCATTTTTAACCCCTGTTGCTTCAGCCACCAAATCTGTAGTTAATTTGAAATTCAAAGTATCAAATAGTACAATATCTTTGTCATAACACTGAGCAAACTTGTGAGAGACTTCAGCATTATATCCATCAATCTTTTTAAAAAAGATCAACCATCCAGCATTTTCAAACAATTCAGCACATCTTGGAAATTTGTCTATCCAACTGAGATCAGTGGGCTCAGCCCTATTAGTCTTCCCACTCCTCTTCATCTTCTGTGTGGTTTTCAGAACCTGTTAGTAACTTCACAACCTATTTTCTTCAAGTTTGCACAGTCTTGGCAGTCAATTTTCCTTTGAACTCTCACAGCCTATTTGTCTTCAATTTTACACAGTTTATTCTATCACCAATTCAGGAAATGCTTTGTGCCAAGTTTAAATAATTTGGGTTAAACACAACACCAAAAATCTCTAACCATGTTGTTATGAACTTTACAAATGTCAAACAATGCTCATTTAGACTTTTGGACTAATATCTCACCATTGAAAGTTTGTTGAATAAATAAATTCATGCCTTCCTCTAAGAATTTGACATCATAAGGATTAGCAGAAAAAACCACAATTTTAACAGGTCATGACTAAGGTCACACGAGATGCCTCATTCAAAGCTTAATGCAGGTGTTAGAAGTTGATTCCTGGACTAGCTAGATGTCGAATTGAGTGCCCCAGGTGTCTTCAACTCTCCAGCTCACCTCTAACTGTCACGCTGAGAAACCCTAATTCTTCCTTTAACTGCCAAATTCTAATTTTTTAGCAATGTGTCTCCACCCCGGTGTCCACCAGCTTTGTAATCTTCAGTTTGAGAACTTCTTCCCGAAAATCTTGCATTATTCCACTCTCTATATTGATTTTCCACGCATTTGCATCAAACTGTCATGATCTCTCCCGCACGATGACCAAACACATGTTTACATGATTAGCCTGGCCAGACACATATCAAACCTACTTATTGATGTGATTAGTCACCCAAGGAACGAAATCATTGAATAAATTGGAGTGAAAAATGACCAATTGAGCACTTGCGACTTTCTTGTAGCATGCCAGTGCATTATTTTCGCTCTTGCGCTACAAGAAAGTTCAAAAATATAATTTGTGTTATTTGATCAATAATCCAACTTTAAAACTAGGTTTATATGATTAAACCTCGATCTTAGTGCTATTCATGAAACCATTAATCAAAATATACTCTATAGAACCCTTCAAAACATAGGAAAAAACAAAAATGATAAAGACCTAAAGGCATAAACTTAAAATTGAGCTCAAAACCAAAATTTCCCAGAAGTAAGCAAATTAGCAAGTTTCAAAAACACAAACAAAATATAAGACTGAAGAAAACAAATGCATGACTTAACATAGAGTATATATTATAAGATGATATCGATATCTATCTTTTCTCCCAGAGGATGCTAGTTGGAAATAAGGGATCCCAATATATCATTGGATTCAATTTATCCAAGGATTTGATCCGTCTATGAATATCAAATGATTACCTTCTAAATTGCAATTAGTCACTTTGGCCCATTCTTAAAATAGTGATAAGAGGTTAAACATAAGAAGAGAAAAAAAAAATTAAAGGGTGAGAAATAACATATAAATTTGTTGGACAATTTTACTCTTGTAAGTGTAGTATGACATGTGTTAATGTACATGTTTATATACTTTACTACTTAAGGACATTATATAGTGATATTAGTTAGCCACAACAAGTATCAATTTGAGAATCCAATCCTTCCTTATGGTATATATTAGAAGATATCCATACAATTAGTTACTTTGCTTCTTCTTCAAAACAATGGGAAAGGGATAAAAATACTAAGAGAAAATGGGAATAAGTGCATTATGTACATTTTCTTATGTAAGTGTTGTATACAATTGTACTTAATTTTTTAGTATTGGGATTTGGTCACAAGTAGAATTTGATTTAATTTGACAATATAATAGATATTTGTGACTTTTTCCTCTAAAAACTTATATAAGAATTGATAGTTCTTTCAACCTGGAAGAAATCTTACCTTACATGACAACATTTCACCCATATTGGGTTGTAGAGTACTTTGCTCCTCTATGTGCAATAATTTTAAAAAATAAAAATTAACAAAGTATTTATGTTGTATCATAGTGGTGAGAAGGAAGTTGTCCTATTGATTTTTTTATAAAAAATAAAAAGAAGAAAAATAAGGAAAAAAATTAACATGAAAAAATGCATGAATAGGAGTGCACGCGCCAATGTCTTCTACCATAGTGATTAGAGAGATATGTGATGTAGTTTAGTGGTTAAAGGTTTGCATATTTGATCCCTCTCTAAGATTTGTAGATATGGAGTTAGATGAATCTATACTATGAAATGGATTAATTTTTTTATAAAAAAATTAAATATAATAATTAATAAATTTTAAATTTTAAATTTTAAAAATGAAAAAAAAATGTGTTGTGTTTCATCGTGGTGAGAGGAGATTCAATCTATCCTTTTAAAATTTTTAATAAATGAATAAAAATAAAAATAAGAGCACATTCATGAATGTGCTCTAGCATTGTGTTGATAGGAATGTGTGATGTATTTTAGTGGTGAAGGATTTGCATATTTCATCACTCGTAGGGCTTTGTATAACCCAAGTTGGATGCATCTATATAGGTAGATGTATTAAAAAAAGTTTATAAAAATAAAAAATTAATAAAAAATAAAATAAAATAAACAATAAAAGAAATGAATAAAAAATAGGAATGCATGAATAAGTGTGTTATAAAATAGTAGCAAGAAGTAAGTGTCCACCCGTCACATTAAAAAAGTAATTAATTAAAATTAAGAGTGCATACATCACTTGTTGCAACATAAGATGGATCTACATTGGAATATGGATTTTAAAATTATATAAATAAAATAAATAAAATAAAAAATAAAAATGCATGAATTAGTATGATGTACCATGGTGGTGAGAAAGATGTGTGATGTAGTTTCGTGATAAGAGATTTGCAAATTTGATTCTTTTCAACACTTATATTAATTGAGTTAAATATATCTATATCACTAAATACAGAAAAATAAAATAATCTTACATCAAACATTGTCATTTATAAAAGCAATAATTAATCAATTTTTTATTAAATATTAAATGTATATTAAATATTTAAATAAATATGACATTAAAATTATTGTTAACGTTTAAAACGGTTATTTATTTTAGTTTACTCTATAAATAACAAATATTTGTAGCATTTACATGGTACGTATACAATGAACTTCCTTTTCACTTCGGCTTAAAATGTCTCATGCCTGCACACTATATATTTAACTCCACCTTTATAGTTCATCTCTGCAGCTTTATGTGAAAAGCTTTTCAGCTTTGGGTAAAACTGGATAAAAAAATTGGTGGATTGGAAGTATACCAATGGAGGTACTGCCTATCGATCTGGTTCGATCTGTCTTGGATGTTTTATTTATGTTAATTTAATATTAATATTTTTTTGTATTGAAGAATAAGATAAAAGAAAACTTAAATTCTTTCCGGGGATTTTGATACAAAACTGTTAAATTTGTAATTATTTCCACTATTTTGTAATTTTAGTAATTTTCATTGTTTGATTTAGATTAAAATTTTTATTTTAAAACTAGATTATAATTTGAGCATTTTAAATGACCATTTCAACAAGAATTGTTCTGCTTGATTTCAATTAATCTTTCTGACCTATGACATGGTTCCAAAGACCTATAAACAAAGGCCTATGACATGGTTTCAATAAGTGAATACCCTTTGTTCCACAATCATATTATCATCTTATATGCATGTATGGGATATATGTTTTATTTATGATATTTTTTATTTTATTTTTTAAAAATTTATCAACAAAACAAAACATATTAAATATTGAGATTTCATATTATAATTTTTTCAAAAATTGTCAATAAAACATATTTATATTTAATATTCACACATTAGAATTTTAATTTATTGTTTAAAATATCAATTTTCAAAAATAAAACAATTTTAATAATAATTTTTCAAAGTAAAATTATATACATTATTTTACATAAAAATCGTAATGAAACATTTAAATTTCAGAAAAAACATGGGAAAACTATGTGGAATCAAAGGTAAAATTTTAATTTATTGTTTAAAATATCAATTTTCAAAAATAAAACAATTTTAATAATAATTTTTCAAAGTAAAATTATATAAATTATTTTACATAAAAATCATTATGAAGCATTTAAATTTCAGAAAAAACATGGGAAAACTATGTGGAATCAAAGGTAAAATTAATAAATGCCATCTTAATACGATCTTGGGAAATGATGTCCACTAAGAAAAAGCATTCCTCTCTAAAGCAAACACAAGCATTTTAACTCAACTTCCCCACCTGCAATCAAATCCTTTCCATTTTGTTTATGGTTCATCTAAACAAAATCCATGATTATCTAAATTTTAGAAGTGGTATACAATCATAAATACCAAATCATCAAGTTAATCCCATGGAACACCAAAGAAGCAATAAATAAGTAAATGGAACACCAAAGAAACAATAAATAAGTAAATTGAAGAGCACAACCCATAAACCTTACTATCACAAATAAATTACATGGAAGCTTCATATAAGATTGTTTTTTAACTCTGTAGTGTCCCTAGTTACCTCGGTGGCCTTTGGAGGCAAGGGGAGACTTTTTGGAACAACCAAACTAAATTTTTATTTAATTCATTTTTATTATTCCTTCATTCATCCAAATGGATATTGGGAAAACCTTTGATCAGATTGGACTTCTAAAATTCACTCAAACAATCCTTCCTGACTGTTTAGCTTGGCCTAAGGACCAAATCCGACGGCCTTAATGCCATCCCATCCCTTAATTAATCTTACCAATCCGATCTATTAGTTGATAATCAATCCCAATAACTTAATTAACCTCTCTAACCTTTTTAGATCAACCCTGACTTTTTGTCTACTACCCTAATTAACTTCTAAAACCATACCAAGAAAGGCACGTAGAGAGAATAACCCATGATAACTCAATATAATAAGAAAAATGTAGGATGCCAAAAATCCTTGAATGTTTTATTGAGAAAGCATGGAGCCTTTTTATAACAATATTACAGTGTGCCTTGGGGCAATACCATGGGTTGTGAAATTCTATTGGTATTTTTCCCCTTGCGACCCAGGTTCATTCCCCTCTCCTTGTTTAGCACAACAAAGCCCAAGATATCGGCCCGAGAGAGCAGATACCAGCTAGCAACACCTGCGACACAGATGCTGCCTCACCCGAGATATCTCAATTCTTATGTGTAACTTCTAGAACCATGTTTCTACAATTGTGTGCAGGAGGGTGTTTAAGTCCTAGGCTATGCGACAAGGTTTCCAATGAAGACCAGGAAGGTGGGTTGGTGGTTTGCACTTTTGATAACAATATTGAAGTAATACTCACCCTTATTATGTAATATTACACAAATGCACATGGAACAACCATTATAGATACATTCATTACTTGAAATACAACATTCATGCAGTTATCCCTTTAAATAACCAATCAATCATTAACATAGTAAATATGCACTGGATAAGCTACTCAAAATTCACACATATACTCAACATGTAATGTGAAAACCCATCCAGGAGAAAACCACAAGGTGCTCTTCATTTGGCATTGGCATGAGAAAATAGATGCACCTTTTATCTGTACATAAAGCTATAGACTCTGCTCAAGATCTTCTTTTCTATCTCTACATACTTCTTTTTCCTCTCATGATCTTTGTTCTTCTCTATCTTTATCACTCTACTATACTCCTACTCAGCGATCCACACATAGCCTGGATCGACTCGACCTTCTCTATTTGTCTACGCACTCATCTGCAAATCCACTTACTTTGATGCACTGAGTGATCTAGAGTTTCTACCTAAGATTGTTGTAACCTCTATTCCTCTCTAAAGCATCTAAACATGAACTAGCTGATAGGCTAATTGATTGACCTGCTAACTGGATAACCCATGTATTGCTTGGGTTTCTCCTTTTATAGACTTGTTACAGATTCAATATATTCACATACATGTGTGTTACAGACTCAATCATGACTTGATAAAGACTCTAACAGACTCATCTACAATTGTTATCTCATCCGACCTACTATTTTCAGTCCAGAGGCTGTCTTTCCTATCTTAGCAAAATATGACCAAAGAGACACTATCAGTCTGACTTATAAAAATGCCTTTACACATGTGGTTCCTATTGGCTCCATTCAAGTTGGTACCCATGATCACTAAGGGTTGTTGCTTCTCTACATCATGCCTTACTACCATTTTCTAGTCATTATCTTATTTACATGCCTGCTTCCATGAATAATCAACCATGTCATCGCATCCCCTACTATATACTTCTGTTGTAGCTTAAAAAACTAACGCATCTTCCTTGTCCTGTGCTTTCTCTTTTCCTTTATCCTTTCTTCCTTCTTATGTCGCATCATCCTTTTCCTCTTCTTTGATGTTGTTTATTACGTCATGACTCTTTCTTCTTCTTCTTTCTTGTACTCTTTTTCCCTTACATAGGAAGAATTCCACATGAATTCTGCCCTTCTATCTCAATCCCAACATACCCCCAACACTCACCTGTGGCTTGTCCTGAGCCACATGAGATATTGCTCCATAAATTAACTTGCATGAATTTTGTCCTGAAAATATTCCACGATTTTCAGTAATTTCTCCTTTTCTGCATGCACTTCTTCCTCAACTTTTTGCATGTGCTCCACTAGGTTGAAACTACGTATTCTGACATGGTACTTTCCACTGAGGCTGCGATATTGTGTACCTTTCGGTGCACAGGCTGTGACCTTGTCTGCTTCTTCCTGCAAATCCTCTATCTTTACCTCACGTTGTTGTTGTTGTGCATGTTGCGCAGTGGTTCTCTGTAGCAGGCTACACATTTCTACAGTTTTTACCTTTTTCTGCTCCAAGAGAAACTGCTTTATCTCATTCCGTATCCGGGCCATATTTGCTTCTAGTTCAGTGAGGTCACTTGCAATATTCAGCGATTTCTCATCATCTAGTAGAGTCTCCCAAGTTTGGAAGACTTGGTCGATGGCTCTAGCACATATTAGCTCTATTTCTTGTACCCGTGTTGTAGCCTACATGACTGTGTCACATCAGCTTTCTAGCACTTCTAGCATGGTGATGGGGATCTGTTGTGCTTCTAATTCAGTTTCCTTCTTCTTAATATCACTAGCTATCTTTCCCATCCTTAGGATCTCATCCTCTGATGGAATATTAGGTGAGATTTCCTCATCAACCACATTTGCACAAACAATATTAATGTTGTGGGTAAGCTTCTGCTTACTGTCTGCTTCTTTCTTTGCCTCCTGGGTAGTCCTATGCATTTTGGCCTTTAGTTTGTTGATGGCTTGGACTGAGTGCTTTACCTTTTTGTCAAGAGTATTTCCCCATATCCATATCTTTGTAACTACTACTTTCTGGATAGCATGTAAATTCTTCAACTAGACCTCTGAAAAATCTAGGAAAACTAGGGAAGTATCGTTGTGTACCTCGTTAGGGTCTAGAGCTCCAAATTCTAGCAGCTCTTTACCTAAATGGACTTTGTTGGGGTGGTCCTATCTGGAAAAAAGGTTTTCCCGCACCTCAGATTCGCCAGGGGCGTCCTGCGACAGGGTTACCTGCTGCATGCGATCCACTACGCTTTTAGTTGCTTCAAGTGTTTGTGTGAGGTCATTTAACCTATTTATAATGGAAGTAGTGCACTAGTTCTCCTACCTACAAGAGTCATCGAACCGTGGTTGCATATATTTTGTAATTCCTTTTCCAGGGCTATTATTTATTCCTCATACAAACCATAAGTATTCTCCTCTTTGTTAGCCCTTCGCTTTTTCCATGACGATTCTAGCTGAGATTCCACTTTCTGAGTCTCTTTTTGTTGGGTTTGTAGTGGTGCCTCAAGTTGGGGCTGATCCATCTGAGTGTTTCCAAGCATTGTTTCATCATCCTACTAGGTACTCTTCTCCTCAAGGGGTTGTGAGCCAGGATCTTTCAAATCCTTTGGCCAATCTCGGACAATGGTTTCTAAAGCCTTGGCTGTGAGAATATATTGTGTGCGTAGCCACTATTTTTGGGGTTCTTTGTGTGCCTGGATGCACACATAGTGGTATGTAAACTAGAAATTGGTAGCATCTTGAAATTGAGAAATGGTGGTTCCACTAAGTCTTACCTTCAATTTCACAAAATTCCTCAAGGCTTCATTCTGAAGGCGCTCTTCATCGGTCGAGAGCCATAAGTTTTGGTATCACACTCTTCAACATGATACATGTATTCCTACCTGCTAATAATATCCAAGGTCAGACCATATAGTAAAGGAAATCGGAATTATCAACCACGCATAGTGGATAGAGGTACCATCATCTTGTGTTGTAGTATCATCTCAAAGCAGCGAGTCATTCAACAAAAAATTGGATAGATTGAATTGCACTCCTTCTACAGAAAATGCAGCCAAAATTATCAACCCTACATTACATTAATGGGGGTCCGAGACACACAGGAGCTTGTGTGTCAAAATTGTGGCTTTAGAAGGGTCCTCGATGGATGAAATTGGAAATTCTTCACCAGAGCTAGCCATGTTATATTTTTATCGAGTCTATGAAATCTTGTCTAGACGCTTGCCTTACTGAAATGTCTCTTTAGGATCCTTCCCAAGTCATGGCAATCCTATGATTGCTGAAATAACATCAACATCAATTGAGTGGGGTTTGTCTAGACACAGGAAGCCTGCATGAAATAATATCAGTAATTTTTTTACATAGGTATCTACTTCTTTGGTTCAGCTGAAATACAACATGAATAGGAGTGATAGAAACCTCAACTTCTCCAGCCCTTTTTCCCAATGCATTGGGACGAACATTTTTTTCAATTCGGGAGACTCTCGGAGCAGCTTCATATAATTTTTCATGTACAATTCTCTAATAATACTAGTGTATGAGTCTTGAAAGGTGAGGTTGGCCAAATGAGGCATGATATTATGCACAACCTCCATGTCCTTCAGTTTCTTAGGTGTTACCAATGTAACATGGTCGGCAGTGGGGATAGTAACTGGTGGCACATAAGTCCTTCGTAATGGTCGATACGGAGGTAGCAAATTCCTGGTTTCGAAGTCTTCCTCCTCCTCCTAAGCTGGTGATGCTTCTAGGGCTTCTTCATTGGTTTCTTATCCTTAGGTTCCCTCTTTGATTGGGACTCCTGTACTCTATTTTTTTTCCGACTTAGGGTGAATCCTGGCCTGGAGCCAGTCGGGATTGGTTCCTTGGGGTTCTATGTCTAGTGCCACGTTGCATTGTGGTATTCAGTAATATTGTCACAGGTGCATTAATATAAACTTTCATGAAGGAGATGAATTAGTTTCTTCTCATTGAGTTTCTCACAATATTTCTTCCTCTGGGTCTAAACTCAGTTATTCTAGATATGGAAACAATGCATATTGTGAAACAATAGCTTCCTCACAATTACCCTTCGCACGAGTGTTCTGTACTTAGAATTACTCTCGCTCTTGAATGTCCCAGGACACCAGCGTGGGTATTAAGGAAATTTTCTCAGCATGCCATCACTGAGCTGGCATTTGTAAAGGCGACCCTTGTTAGTTATGGTGGTTATAACTACAAGGTACAACATCCGATTCCTCAAGAATTTTCGAATTAATAACTAAAAAAGACATTTTCAGTTGATTTACTTGACTATTGTGCCAATCATGCTACTGATTTATGATTTTTTTATGTCTGTTCGAGAAGGGGGGGTGTATTTTCACATGTGCGATCTCTTTCCACTTTGCACATCCCTTCTGAAATAGGGGGCTTATGGTATTTGGGTCACAATAAATTGGATTCTGCTTGATATTACCACATGTGGTGAAGTTATGCATAGTTATCCTGCATTGATGGAGGTCCTTCTCTTAAATGGTTATCTCCACACAGATTTTCTCTTTTAGTACCTGTGGCACAGCATCAACTGTTCGATGTTTACTTGTAAATTCGACAATAAGGGAAAAGTTTACAGTTAAAATTTCCTAGTTGCTAGTGCATCGTTGTAGCTCCTATGAAGTGCACCATATTCTGGGCACCTTTTCCAAGGAATGGATGAATCGGTGAACCCATTCCTGTCGCGGATATGCTTTCCAAGTCATGCAATAGTGCTCAATATGTTTTCCAAGATATGACAATTTTGTGTATTTCTAATCATTGTAGCTGATCTCATATCCAAATATGGTATCCAAAAGTAATTTACATTGCATCTAGTCCGATATAGACTATTTATTTGTACCCCACCATCTAGCGGGTGTAGCTTTCAGCATACATTCTAGAGTGGACAGACACTGCGATTATCTGACCTTTCTTCGAATTCTTCCAAGAATGATGCAAGGTTAGGAAATCCTTCATACGTAGGAAATGGACTTGATTCGACTCCTACTCTTCGAAAATATTTTGTGATCCTTGCACATCTGTGCATTGACACTTCATGCATCCTATTCTACCAATTTTAGAGGGCTTCACCTGAGTCAGATGTGCATGAGATTACACTATGCCAACTCAGGTTTCCATCCACTGTGAGGTTAATATAATCTTCTTTTGAGGACATGATGTTATACAGCTGGTCCAAATATTTCTCTTTCCCTTCACTATGCACAATATAAACATAATGCTTCCCTTCAAGGGGATCAATGGGTGAAACCTATCCTATCTCAGAATCTTCAAAAGAGAGGATCCTTTTCTTGAATTTTATGATTGTATGGTTATCAATAACCCAATCAATCCCTAGAAGCATCAGGTAGGGGTTTGTGTCATCCACAATATCAATGACCTCAAAATCAGCATATTTTCTCAAGCCTTCAACCTCCACATGCCTTTTGGACAGCCTGCCAATTGGTAGCACCCTCGACCATTTTTCAAGTTGTAACTGAATAGAGGAGCAGTACAGTCGCAGCTTGTTCATGATTTCCCATGTCTGTCTTATCAATATGTTGACATCTGAGCCCAATTTTAGTATGATATAGTCCATATCCTATGCTCCTATCTATGCAGTCATTCACAATTATCGACCCATATTCCATTTGCTTCCTATCTGATTGACTCTTTTCTCAGGTTGCAAGTCTTCTGAGGTTTCTTCTATTAATGTTGTTAAATATACAACAACATCTTTGTCATGGATTAGTGCTAAACAACTTTTGAAAAATTCCATGTGGTGTGTTTTGGTTTTCTCCTGTCCCAACACCTCCTCTTGTAACTACAACAAGGTTGGGTTGTCTCGATTCGAAAGAAATCATTTGAATATTTGGATTGGGGTTTGGATTCAGATTCTTCACTGGGTTGGGGTTAATGACAGTTCTAAATTTCCATTTCGCAATGAGTTGTGAACATTGTTCGATAGTGTGATAAAATTCTTTACAATATGTACAGTTTTTTTCAGGACTTTGATAATCTTAGGCAAAGTTTCCTGGCTTCCCACAATTATAGTCTACAACTTGGCCTCTTCCTCAACCAAATCCTCCTCCGAGTTTTTTTCCTCGGCCTCTAAACTTCCCACCCTCCATTTGTGGAGGGTATTTTTGTTTTTGAGGATACCTCTTTGGCTAGTATTGTGGTTGGGGATATTGTTATTGTTGGAACTACATAGGCTAATACTGATACTATGATCTCTCGGCTTGCATGTGTCCCTCATTATTCATTAGGTAGGTATCCATTGTTTTCTCTTAGAGGAGGTGGAAGGCTCTACATTCCTTTTCATCATGCCCTACCGATCTACAAAATTTACAATAAAGACTAGCATGTGCACTTACAATCTTCTGCAAGTATAGAGATTCCTCACAATTGTGACCTCTAGTCTAGCATACACTGTACCAAGGCATTCCTTGGGTGTTTAGAAGGTTTGGCGCACCTGCTGCAATAGAATTCATCAGTGTCAGGAAATTATCTTTATGGTTCCCATCTATTCTACACTTGGTACACCACAGTTCTTCATGAACTTCTTTTACTCTTTTGATGTCCTGGAGCTGCACCATAAGATTGGCCAGCTGCGACTAAATTTGCATCATGCTAGAGCCAATGTCTCCAACTAGAGAGGATTTTAACTTCATATCTATATCAAAGCCTCTATCTATGACACAAGTTTTTGTTGCATCAACGATGTTTGGATGTGTGGAATCAAGGCAACAGTGAACCATTCCTTTTGTTGCACATCCGACATTTGAAAACTAACCTTAGCCATTAACATCTTAAATATTTGGTCAAAATCCCAAACAAACTCTGTTGGTAGCTTCTTGATCTCCTTGAACTTAGTGATACATTGTGACTTAGACTTCGGTTTCTTAAACTCATCAATCAATCTAAGTCAAATCTCATTGAGTGTCTTTGGAACCACTCATGCTGGTACTATGGAGAAATTCATGTACCAGTCTAGTGCACGACCTTGTAGGGTCGTAATCATCTGCGCTTTCTTGATGTTATCATACTTGATCTGTCATACAGTCCAGACGGCGTCACATAGAAACCAATGTTTCTCTAGGTCTTCCATCCCATTCCCATTGAATATTGGGAGCTTAATGTCAGTTCCAGCCATCGGATAGAGCGGTGTTGTATTAATTGGTGGTACAGTAGGAACAAAATGTGGACTAGTCAGACTTCCTTGTCTTCTATTTACGTCATTAGTACTACTTTTATTTACAAAAATACTTGGACATTGGTCTAGTGATCTTACCTCCGGTATTGTGGGCATGTGGAGTACATGTTCTAGTTCTAGGGCTTTACTCGACTCCTAGGATTATTCATCTCCTTCTAATATTAGATGATCCTCCTCTTCCTCTTCACACAATCCCTCATCAAACTCTGTTCAATATATTCTTTTATATCTCTACATACTTCTTTTTCCTCTCATGCTCTTTGTTCTTCTCTATATTTATCACTCTACTCTACTCCTACTGAACGATCCGCACATATCTTGGATCGACTCGACCTTCTCTATCTGTCTACAAACTCATTTGCAGATCCACTTACTCTGATGCACTCAGTGATCCTAAGTTTCTACCTAAAACTATTGTAACCTCTATTCCGCTCTAAAGCATCTAAACATGAACTAGCTAATAGGCTAATTGATTGACCTGCTAACTGGAAAACTCATGTACTGCTTGGGTTTCTCCTTTTATAGACTTGTTACAAACTTGATATATTCCCATAGATGCATGTTACAGACTCAATCATGACTTGATACAAACTCTAATAGACTCATCTACAATTGTTATCTCATCCGACTTACTAAATTCATCCCACAGGCTGTCTTTCCTATCTTAGAAAAATATGACCAAAGAGGCGCTATCAGCCTAACTTATAAAAATTCCTTTACGCATGTGGTTCCTACCGGCTCTAGCTGAGTTGGTACCCATGATTGCTAAGGGTTGTTACTTCTTCGTATCATGCCTTACTACCACTTTCTAGTCACTATCTTATTTGCACGCCTACTTCCACGAATATTCAGCCATGTCATTTCATCTCCTACTCTATACTTCTGTTGTAGCTTACAAAACTTGAGTCAGTTAGTTAGTTAGATTCACTTCCTTCCCCTCTATCCATCCTGAAGCTGGCATAGCGATGGTGAGAAATAGACACGAAGGTATAACCTTCATATCCAGGGAAAAATAGAGAGTTCTTAAGTGCGAAATGAAAC
Organism: Pseudotsuga menziesii; assembly: GCA_001517045.1. Lineage (NCBI taxonomy): Eukaryota > Viridiplantae > Streptophyta > Pinopsida > Pinales > Pinaceae > Pseudotsuga > Pseudotsuga menziesii. The sequence continues at coordinate 38,338 of LPNX010958924.1, forward strand.
TATGGTATCACCTTATTTACTTACCTTATAACTTGCCTTCCATAATAAAATGCTATAACTAAAAAGAATTATTGGATGAAGAGCCTATACTCTCAAAGAAGGATAAGAGGGTGTATCTCATTCTGCATTGAAAGAAAGGCTAGGCCCTCCTTAAATAATAGAAATCGAACCCAACGTACGTATATAGTTAATATGGATAACGAGGTGAACCACTTGCAAAGAAGGAAGCCCTATCCCAGGCATAACTCTTCCTGGGCATGATAGTGCATTTTGGCTCTTCATGTTGTCCACAAATCAAATATGTATAGATGGGGATTTCCCAAGGAATTTCTCGTATGTATCAATGGTTTTTTTCGAATTAAGGTACGGCTTCTCCTTACTCCTATCTGTCCAGAAATCAAATATATCCATCACTAGCCCAGAGACATAGCTTCCTCATCCTGCGCTTTCTCTTCTCCTTTCTCCTTTTCTTCATTCTTCTATCGCAACATCCTTTTCCTCTTCTTTGATGTTGTTTATTATGTCACGGATATTTCTTCTTCTTCTTCTTGTACTCTTTTTCCCTTACTTAGGAAGAATTCCACATGAATTCTTCCCTTCTATCTCGAACCCAACAGACCCCCAACACTCACCTATGGCTCGTCCTGAGCCATGAGAGATATTGCTCCATAAATTAACTTGCGCAAATTTTGGCCTAAAAATATTCCACGATTTTTCACAGTTTCTCCTTTTCTGTGTGCACTTCTTCCTCAACTTTTTGCGTGTGCTCCACTAGGTCAAAACTGACGTGTTCAGACATGTTACTTTCCACTAAGGCTACGACGTCGTGGACCTTCTGGTGCACAGCATGTGACCCTATATGCTTCTACCTGTAACTCCTTTATATTTTCCTCACGTTGTTTCTACTGTGCACATTGCGTAATGGTTCTCTATTGCAAGCTATGCATTTCTGCGGTTTTGACCGTTTTCTGCTCCAAGAGAAACTGATTTATCTCATTATGTATCCATGCCATATTTTCTTCTAGTGCAGTGAGTTCACTTCCAATCCTTAGTTATTTCTCATCATCTAGTAGAGTCTCCCAAGTTTGGAAGACTTGGTCGACAGCTCTTGCACATGTTAGCTCTTTTTTTTGTACTCATGTTGCATCCTACATGACCGCATCATGTCATCTTTCCGGCACTTCTAGCATGGTGTTGGGGATTTGTTGTCCTTCTAATTTAGTTACCTTCTTTTTAATATCACCAGGTACCTTTCTCATCCTTAGGACCTTATCCTCTGATGGCATATCAGGTGAGACTTCCTCATCTACCAAATTTGCACAAATAGTATTAATGGCATGGGTAAGCTTATGCTTACTGTCTGCTTCTTTCTTTGCTTTTTGGGTAGTCCTATGCATTTTGGCCTTTATTTTGTTAATGGCTTGGACTGAGTGCTTTACCTATTTGTCAAGAGTATTTCCTTGTATCCATATCTTTGTAGCTGCTTCATCCTGGAGAGCATGTACATCCTTCAACTAGACTTTTGAAAAATCTAGGAAAACTAGGGAAGTATTGATATGTACCTTTTTGGGTTCTGGAGCTCCAAATTCCAGAACTTATTTACCTAACTAGACTTTTTTGGGGTGTTCCTATCTGGGAAATAGGGTTTCCTACACCTCAGATTCACCAGGGGCATCCTACGACAGGGTTACCTGCTGCATGCGATCCACTATGCTTATAATTGCTTCAAGTGTTTTTCTTAGGTCATTTAACCTATCTGTAATGGCAGTAGTGCACTATTTTTGCTACCTACAAGATTCATCGAACAACGGTTGCATATATTTTCGTAATGCCTCTTCCAGGGCTGTGATTTATTCATCATCTAGACCATAAGTATTCTCCTCTTTGTTATCCCTTATCTTTTTTCGTGATGATTCTAGCCGAGCTTCCACATTTTGAGTCTCTGTTTGTTGGGTTTGTAGTGGTGCCTCAAGTTGGGACTGATCCATCTCAGTGTTTCCAGGCATTGTTTCATCGTCCTACTGGGTACTCTTCTCCTCAAGGGGTTGTTATCCCAGATCTTTCAAATCCTCTGGCCAATCCCAGACAATGGTTTCTAAAGCCTTGGCTGTGAGAATATATTGTGAGGGTAGACACTGCTTCTGGGGGTATTTACGTGCCTCGATGAACACATAGTGGGATTCTAACTGGAAATTGATAGCATATTGAAATTGAGAAATGGTGGTTCCACTGAGTCTTACCTTCAATTTCACAAAATTCCTCAAGGCTTCATTCTGAACAAATAATTGATTGTTTATAATGAGTAGACGATCTTCATCGGTCGAGAACCACAAGTTCTGGTATCATGTTCCTTAGCATGATACATGTATGTCTACCTACTAATAATCTCCAAGGTCATACCATACAATAAAAGAAATCAGAATTATCAACCATGCATAGTGGAAAGGGGTACCATCATCTTGTGTTGTAGTAGCATCCCAAAGCAGCTCATTCAACAAAAAAATGGATAGATTGAATTGCACTCCTTTTTCACAAAGTGCAGCTAGAATTATCAACCCTACATTACATTGATGGGGGTCCAAGACATGCAGGATATTGTGTGTCAAAATTGTGGCTGCCATGCGAGTAGCAGCATCCTCGATGGATGAAATTGGAAATTCTTTACCAGAGCTGGTGGGGTTATATTTTTCTTGAGTTTGTGAAATCTTGTCTAGGCGCTTGCCTTCCTAAAATGTCTCTTTAGGATCCTTCCGAGGTCGTGGAAATCCTATGATTGCTGAAATAAGATCAACATCAATTGAGTGGGGTTTGTCTGGCCATAGGAATCCTGCATGAAATACTATCAGTAATTGTTTTACATAGGTATCTAATTCTTTGGTTCGGACGAAATGTAACATGAAGAGGAGTGATAGAAACCTCAACTTCTCTAGCCCATTTTCCTATTGCATTGGGATGAACTTTTTTTGCAATTCCGGAGACTCCTGGAGCAACTTCATATAATTTTTCATGTACAATTCTATGATCATACTGGTGTCTGAGTATTGAAAGGTAAGGTTGTCCAACTGAGGCATGATATTGTTCTCAATCTCCATGTCCTTCAGTTTCTTAGGGGTTACCAATGTAACATGGTTGGCAGTGGGGATAGTAACTGGTGGTGCATCAGGCATTCTTGGTGGTCGATAATGAGGCAGCAAGTTCCTAGTTTTGAATTCTTCCTCCTCCTCCTGAGATGGTGGTGCTGCTAGGGATTCTTCATTCCTTATTTTCTTCATTGGTTGCTTATCCTTAGGTTCCTTGGCTGATTGGGACTCCTGTACTCTACTTTTTTTTCTCGCTCACAACGAATCCTAGCCTAGAGCCAAACGGGACTGGTTCCTTGGGGTTCTATGTTTGGTGCCATGCTACATTGTGGTATTCGGTAATATTGTCATAGGGGCTTTAATATAAACTATCGTGAAGGAGATGAAATAGTTTCTTCTCATTGAGTTTCTCACAATATTTCTTCCTTCGGGTATAAACTCAGTGATTCTGGCTATGGAAACAATGCATATTGTGAAATAATAGCTTCCTGACAATTACCCTTCACATGAGTGTTCTGTACTTAGAAGTACTCTCACTCTTGAATTTCTAGGGACAACAGTGTGGGTATTAAGGAAATTTTCTTAGCATGACATCACTGAGTTGGTGTTTATAAAGGAGGCCCTTCTTATTTACGGCAGTTATCATTACAAGGGACAACATCTGATTCCTCAAGGATTTCAAATTAATAACTGACAAAGATGTTGTCAGTGGCTTTACTTGACTACCATGCCAATCATGGTATCGATTTATGATTTTTTATGTCCTTTCGAGTAGGGTGTCGTGTATTTTCACATGTGCGATCTCTTTCCACTTCGCACATCCCTTCTGACACAAGGGGCTTATGGTAGCTGGGTCACAATCCATTAGATTCTACTTGATATTACCACATGTGGTGCAGTTATGTGTAGTTATGCTGCATTGATGGAGTTCCTTGTCTTCAATGGTTATCTCCACATAGATTTTCTCTTTTAGTACCTGTAGTGCAACATCAACTGTTGGATGTTTACTTGTAAATTCGACTGTCTAGGAAAATTTTACAGTTAAACTTTCCTAGCCGCTAGTGCATCGTTGCAGCTCCTCTCAAGTGTACCATATTCTGGGAACCATTTCCAAGGAATGGATGAATCGGTGAACCCATTATTGTCACGGATATGCTTGCCAAGTCGTGCGACAGTGCTTAATATGTTTTCCAAGATATGACAATCGTGTGTCTTTAAGATCATTGTGGCTGATCTCATCTCCAAATATGATATCCAAAAGCTTTTACATTGCATCCAGTATAATAAATATTGTTTATGTGTACCCCACCATCTAGCAGGTGAACCTTTTAGCACACAGTCCAGAGTAGACAGATGCTGCAATTTTGTGACCTTTTCTTCAAATTCCTCCAAGAAGGATGCAAGGTTAGGCAATCCTTCATACGTAGGTAGTGGGAATGATTCGAATCATACTCTTCAAACATAATTTGTGATCCTCACACATCTACGCATTGACACTTCGTGTAGTCTGTTTTTCCAATTTTCTAGGGCTTCACCTAAGTCAGATGTGCACGAGCTTACACTATTCCAACTCAGGTTTCCATCCAATGTGGGGTTAATAAAATATTCTTTTGAAGACATCATGTTATACAGCTGGTCCAAATAGTTCTCTTTCCCTTCACTATGCACAATATCAACATAACGCTTCCCTTCACAGGGATCAATGGGCGCAACCACTCTTATCTCAAAATATTCAAAAGAGACGATCATTTTCTTGAAGTTTATGATTGTATGGTTATCAATAACCCAATGAATCCCTACAAGCACTGGGTAGTGGTTTGTGTCATCCACAATATCAATGACCTAAAAATCAGCATATGTTCTCAAGCCTTCGACCTCCACATGCCTTTGGGATAGCCTGCCAATTGGTAGCACCCTCGACTAGTTTGCAAGTCGTAGATGAATAGGGAAGCAGTCCAGTCGTAGCTTGTTCATGCTTTCCCATGTCTGTCTTGTGATTGTGATGACATTTGAGCCCAATTATATAATGATATAGTCCATATCCTATGCTCCTATCTATGCAGTCATTCACAATTATCGACCTGTCTTCCATTTGCTTCCTATTTGATTGACTCTTTTCTTAGGTTGCAAGTCTTCTAAGGTGTTTTCTATTAATGTTATTATCTTTGCGACAACATCTTTGTCATGGACTAGTGCTAAACAACTTTTGAAAAAATCCTTGAGCTTACTAACCTTTTTAGTGGGCGACCATCTGATTAGCTATTCAAATCTTTCAGGCATAGCTATCACTTGTCTAGATGTCAATGACTGATTGATGTCAACAAAGTATTGTCACACCTACAAGAAGACTTCCTTCTCTTGTTGGACATCTAACGGGGCTTTCTTTTTTGCCACAGGTCGCGCATGTGGATGTCCTTGTGATGTGTTTTGGTTTTCTTCTATCGCAACACCTCCTCTTGTAACTACAACAAGGTTGGGTTGTCTCAATTCGACAGAAATAATTTGAATATTTGGATTGGGCTGTGGATTTGGATTCTACACTGGTTTGGGGTTAACTACAGCTCTATCTTGCCATTTCACAATGAGTTCTGAACATTGTTCGACAGTGTGATCAAATTCTTTACAATATGTAGAGTTTTTTTAGGGACTTTGAAAATCTCAGGCAAAGTGTCCTAGATTCCCACAATTATAGTATACAACTTGGACTCTTCCTTGACCAAATACTCCTCCTTGTTTTTGTCCTCAGCCTCTTAACTTCCCACCCCCCATTTTTGAAGGGTATTGTTGTTGTCGAGGATGCTTGTTTGGCTGGTATTGCAGTTGGGGATATTGTTGTTGTTGGAACTACATAGGCTGATACTGATACTACACTCTCTTTGATTGCATGTGTCTCTCATTATTAATTAGGTAGGTATCCATTGTTTTCTCTTGGAGGAGATGGAAGGCTCTACAATCCTTTTCATCATGGTGTACCGATCTACAAAATTTAGAACATAGACTAGCGTGTGCACTTACAATCTTCTGCAAGTGGAGACATTCCTTGGAATTGTGACCTCTAGTCTGGCATACTCTTTACCAAGGCATTCCTTGGGTGTTTAGTAGGTTTAGTGCACCTGTTGTAACATAATTCATCAACATCAGGAAATTATCTTTCTGGTTCCCATATGTTCTGCACTTGGTACACCACAGTTCTTCCTAAACTTATTTTCCTCTTTTGATGTCCTAGAGCTGCACCATAAGATTGGCCAGCTGTGACTAAATTTTCATCATGCTAGAGCTAGTTTCTCCAACTGCAGAGGGTTCTAATTTCATAGCTATATCCATATCCTTTGTTTATTACACAATTTTATGTTGCATCAATGACATTCGGATGTGTGGAAGTAAGGCGATAGTGAACTATCCCTTTCGTTACACATTCGACATTTGAAAACTGACCTTGGCCATTAATGTCTTAAATTCTTGGTCAAAATCCCAAACAGACTTTGTCAGTAGTTGCTTGATCTCCCTCAACTTAGTGATACATTGTGATTCAGACTTTGGTTTCTTACATTCATCAATCAATCTGAGTCGAATATCATTGAGTGTCTTTGGAACCACTCAGGCTAGTATTATGGATAACTTCATGTACAATTCTAGCACACAATCTCATCGAGTGATAATCATCTACGATTTCTTGATGTTCTTGTCCTGGATCTGTCATACAATCCAAACGGCGTCATGTAGAAACCAATGTTTCTCTAGGTCTCCCATCCCATTCCCAATGAATATTGGGAGCTTAATGTTAATTCCAGTCATCGGATAGAGCGGTGTTGTATTAATTGGTGGTACAGTAGGAACAAAATGTGGACTAGTCAGACTTCCTTGTCTGCTATTTACAACATTAGTACTACTTGTATTTACAAAAATCCTTGGAGATTAGTCTGGTGATCTTACCTCCGGTACTGTGGCTGAGTGGAGTACACGTTCTTGTTCCAAGGCTTTAGTCGACTCCTCAGATTCTTCATCTCCTTCTACTATTGGATGATACTCTTGTTCCTCATCATATGATCCCTCATCTAGGTACGATGTAAACTCATATCCGTCTTCTTATTTCTCTGTGCTAGAACTTCCTCGTCCAAACATATTTTTTTTCCTCTTTCCGGACCTGAATCTCCTTCTGCTTCTCAAAAATATAGATTCTAGTTCAGTTCCAACCTCTCTTGGGAAGATGTCACTTTAGGGTTCTATTGAGACATATCCACCCCTTACTTTCTCAATCTATCATTCGTAGAATGCCCTTTTCACATATGACCATTTTGATCCACGTATTCCAATATGGAAGATATCTACTGCATGGTCCTTGAAAACAAATTCTCTTGGCCTCACTATATGAGGTTATTGTGTCAATTATGAACTAAGTGATATATACCTCTATGGTACTATCTACCCAGAATTCCATAAACCTGGATATAGGGTTATTAATTTTTTTCAGTTTCTCAATCAAGAGCAGAGTCCACTCTGTTGGTTCCCCTCCTTGAAAGTTCTTTTTTTGGGTTGTCAACATAGACAACCATTCATAAAACACAATGGAGAACTCGGCAAAGAAAATATCATGGATGTCTGAATACATGTACCATTATAATCAATTCGTTGGTGTGTATCGATATCCTTCACTTTCTTTCTGTGTAAACTCTAGCTCTTTTGCATCCGCCCAACTTTGGATCTTCGGTTTTGTGGGCTGCCAAAACATGTCCCTCAGTACACACTTCTAGGGTCCCAGCAATAGAACCATTTGTTGGCCTTTTCCCCCTGTGACCTAGGTTCAGTCCCCTCTCTCTGGACACCACAACAAAGCCCAAGATATCAGACCGACAGAGCAGAGCCCAGCTAGCAGCACTTGCGACATAGATGTTGTCTCACTCAAGCTATCTTAGTTCTTATGGGTAACTTCCAGAACCATTTTTTCATAGTTGTGTGCAGGAGGGTGTTTAAGTCCTTAGCTTTGTGCCAAGGTTTCCAACGAATACTGAGAAGGTGGGTTGGTGGTTTGTAGTTTAGATATCAATTTTGAAGTAATATTCTCCCTTATTATGTAATCTTACACAAATGCACAGGAACAGTCATCATAGATACATTCATTACTTGAAATACAACATTCACGCAGTTATCCCTTTAAATCACAATTACCAATCAATCATTAACACCGTAAAAACGTACTGGATAAGCTACTCAACATTCACACATATACACAACATGTAACGTGGAAACCCATCCGGGAAAAAACCACAAGGTGCTCTTCATTTGGCATTGGCATGAAAAAATAGATGCACCTTTTGTCTATACATAAAGCTATAGAATCTATTCAATATATTATTTTATATCTCTACAGACTTATTTTCCTCTCATTCTCTTTGTTCTTCTCTATATTTATCACTCTACTCTACTCCTACTTAGCAATCTACACACATCCTGGATCGGCTTGACTTTCTGTATCTGTCTGCGCACTCAGCTGCAAATCCACTTACTGTGATGCACTCAACAATCCATATTTTCTTTCTAAAAATATTGTAACCTCTATTCCACTCTAAATAATCTAAACATGAACTAGATAATAGGATAATTGATTGACCTACTAACTGGATAACCCATGTACTGCTTGGGTTTCTCCTTTTATAGACTTCTTCCAGACTCAGTATATTCCCATACATGCTTGTTACAGACTCAATCATGACTTTTTGCAAACTCTAACAGACTCATATACAATCATTATCTCGGCCAACTTACTATCTTTATCCCACAGGCTGTCTTTCCTATCTTAGCAAAATACGACCAAAGAGGTGCTATCATCCTGACTTACCAAAAATGCCTTTACGCATGTGGTTCCTACCGGCTCCAGCCGAGCTGGTACCCATGATCACTAAGGGCTATTGATTCTTTGCATCATGCCTTACTATCACTTTCTGGCCGTTATCTTATTTGGATTCCTGCTTCCATGAATATTCTTCCATGTCATCGCATCTCCTACTATGTACTTCAGTTGTAGCTTACAAAATTGTCGCAACTTCCTCATCCTATGCTTTCTATTTTCCTTTCTCTTTTTCTTCCTTCTTCTATCGCAACATCCTTTTCCTCTTCTTTGATGTTGTTTATTGTGTCATAGCTCTTTCTTCTTCTTCCTTGTACTGTTTTTCCCTTAGGCAAAATTCCACATGAATTCTTGCCTTCTATCGTGAGCCCAACAAATACCATGGATGCAAGAGGTACAAAGCGCATTGAATCCATACCATGGAACAAAACCATGGGTTGTCAAATACCATGGATGGGAGAGGGTGGCCTCTCTATTTAACATTTTTATGATGAATGAGAGAGTGTAGCCGTGAAATTTGGATCAATAAGAAAATATAATGGAGGTCAATACATTAAAATAGATTTTCATCATTATGGTAAAATAGAGGGTATTTGAATGGAACACTCGGTTCCACACACACCACAGTAGAATGGTGTGGATGATAGGGAAAATAGATGATTTAAGGAGATGGCATCATGTCTTATCCAACCAAGAATCTTCCTCCTTCTCTTTAGGCAGAAGTTGTAAATTATGATTCATGCATATAGAATAGAGTGCCTCATAAATCAATGGTTGGGGCCACTCCATTTGAAGCATTGCATGGGTATAAGCCCAATGTCTCTCAGTTGAGAGTTTTTGGTTCCAAAGCTTGGACCAGAATACCCATTGATAAGAGGAATTCCTGCCAATCCCAGAGTAGTGAATGCATACTGTTGGGATATGTTGAAGATGCAAAAGCGCATAAGTTGATGGAACTTGCGACTAGGAAATCCTTCATTAAGCATAGTGTTCAATTTGAAGAAGGTCGTTTGTTTGATCTACCACCATCTGAAGCACCAAAAGGTATAACCACTATTACCCTAACTTTTGAAGATGATGTTTTGTTACATGTTTCATATTCAGATGAAGAGGAATAAGATCAGCATGATATTGGTATTGAGATTGAACCTCATGAGATTATAGATCCAAATCCATGTCCCATCCCAAATCAGTGGCCTAAGCCTAAATGGGCCCAAAATCTCATTGATGAAGCTGGGTATGGTGTTGGGAATCTAGAAGACAGAAGGAGAACAAGGTTCCAGGGCCCACAGTTTTTCAAGTTAGGATTAAGGAGGGGTGTTAGGATTTATAATCCTCCATTATTCAGATATAATCTATTAGATCATATGTCTAAATTAAGAGTCATTTTCTAGATTTTGGTGCTACCAATGTGCCCCATTGGTGCCATCAGTGTGCCACTTGGGTTCCACTGGTTCCAATCCCTACTCTTTAGGATCCACTCCGACTGCCACCACCAAGCTTATTTAGTTGGTAGATAGTTATGCTAGGTTATGTTACATTCAGTTAGATGGCATCTAGTTTAGTTAGCGCCAGTATTGCATGGATGCATGGGGATACATGTCATTTATCACCTACCTCATCAGTTTAACGAGTTTAACTGATAGAGAGACTGAATTAGACATATGGAGTTAGACTAGTGAGCTCTAATAGTGACTTAGACACTTTTATTTATCCAATAAATCAGGATTGAGTTGGGAGATTTGAATCTTATCCACATGACTCAAATTCTCCTTTATGTAACATCATTGTATACTGTTGGAATTAATGAATATTAATGTTGTAATTTACTGAGCAATACTTATCAGTTTCCTATGAAAATTTTCTTGTTCAGTGTACATTTTTCATTCCTTTCCACTACACAATTAAACCTTTCAATTTCACTCATTTCTTGTAGATCAATGGTTCAATAATTCAAACAATCTCATCAAAACAGTGAGATGTTCACTAATGTCCTTGAAGGACCAACTCCCAGATTGTGGGTAGGGGAAATGGATAGATCCTAGAGGAGGTGGAAGATGGTGCTATTGATAAATAAAATCCCAATATAGTCAAGTAAATTGATAGATATGTAATCATTTGTTGTAGCGTGAATTTTTTGGTCTCCATAGGCCATTTAGACTATTTGTTTATATATGTAATTTGGGGCATATGTTGATTGGGAAGCTCCTTTACCTTATTTTAAGGCTTGGTTTATGAAGTTTCATCGAAAATATGAGGTGTTGACTAATTCCCTTGGAGGACCAACTCCAATATTACAGGTAGAGGCAAGGGCTAGATCCTAGAAGAGGTGGTAGAAGGTGCTATTGATGAACAAAATCCCAATATATGCAAGGATTTTGATAGATATATAATTATTTTTTGTAGCATGAATTTTTTTGGACTCCATAGACCATTTACCATATTTGTTTATATGTAATTTAGGGCATGTATGGATTCCACTTGATGGTATTTTAATTGTATTCACTCTTTCTATATACCCATGAGAGACTTTGCATACTTGTGTATAGTGTATTTTAGGGTTGCAAGGATTCCACTGGATTCTATCATGTATGATAGTATGTGATTGACATGTAATAAAACACATCAACCTCCCTATGTATCTTGATGTTGGTAGATCCTAATGTTGAACTCCATTGTCTTGACCTTAACCAAAATGTACCCTTCAGTCAAGGGAAAATATGTATTAAGCATGGGAAGCTTCTATACCTTATTTTAACACTTGGATTAGGAAGTTTCTTGAAAACTTTAAGGTCTTTATTAATGTTCATGGACGACCAACTTCGATATTTCATATATGGGTAAGGGATTTACCATGTTTGTTTATATATTTTAGGAAAGATATGAATTCTACTTGAAATTTTTTTAGTTGTATGCAACCTTGCAATATACTTGAGAAACTTTACATATTTGTGAATTTTGGTTTGGATTCATAAGGATGCTTATGAATATACATATGCAAATAGTGAAATTGATTTGTTTTTTATGAGTAAATTGGGGTTTTGGTTTCCATTGGGCATGTAAATTTATTATGCAACCTTGCAATATACTTTAGAAACTTTGTATATTTGTGAATTTTGGTTTGGATTCACAAGGATGCTTGTGAATATACATATGTAAATAGTGAAATTCATTTGGTTTTTATGAGTAAATTGGGCTTTTGGTTTCCATTGGGAAAGTAAATTAAAAAATGTTTGGTTTCAATTCATATTAGGGCATAGAAATTATTGAAAACAAGGAAACTAGAATGATAGGATTTGGTGTAATTACCTCGCAATGAAGAAATCGATATCTAAGGTGGATTTTGTTTTCCTTTTATCACCCAAATCATGTTCACCCTTTCTCGTTTTGGTTGGCCCGAACACGTTGTTGCATGTGGTTGTGAAGAAAATGATAGGCTCGCCCTGTTTTAAGCATAAATCATGTTTTTCATAGCATGTCCACATTTTTATACACTATAACGCATGTGTGTTATAGAGAAACATAGCATGCACATGTTTTACTTAACTATCCTCTTTGGCAAGCATGTAGGTAGGCTTGGGACTAGGTTTAGCAGGGTCAAAGTTGCTTGGAATGATTTATGTTTTATGCATCTTGAATCCTTGGCTTCAATCTACCATAGCATCTAAAAGGTCCCTCAACTTAGTGCACTCACCCTATAATGTGACCATAGTTATCCCTTACATAATTTTTCAACTCTCATTTATCTTGAAATGATGAGCCTCCTTGTAATCCATGAATGAAAATAAAAAACAATATTCCATCTCTCTTAGACATTTCTTGCAACACAAGTGTTCAAGTGAGTGGATATGTTTCATGGATTCCATGTTTGAGCATAGCGAAAATTTTGGCATGCCTAATTCTATACTCATTATTTAACACATCATGATTCTTAAATGATTGTACATGATTATGAATCCTACTGTGTAAAACTACCTAAATATTCCCAACAATGAAATAAGGAATTGGCACCACAATATGGAATCCTTATCCATGGTGCAATGATCAATGATTAAGTCATTAAAATCTCAACCATTGAGAGATACTTTCACCATAATAACACACGTTCTCTCTACAGAGGCCCATAATTCATTTAAATGCATGCATCATGTGAAATTATAAAAATGTAACAAAAATAACAAACATGGAATAGTAATCAAGTGTCCGTGTTTAAAATTAAGCATATGCATTCAGGGTTGAGAGCACCCCATGTCAAGCTATGCGGTTTTTCATGTGAAGGAATTCAATCTACAATCTTTAAGATCGATATGCTTATTGCATTTCACTATAATCCTTTTATAGTTGACACTCTCTTCCAATTCCCTACATACCAAAAACCTAGTAACTTAAACTTATTTTCTTAAAATCACTTTATCGATATTCGTCCGTTCCAATGGTTTTGAATGCATGTATAAAGAGTCCAATTTCGTAAGTCCCTTTTGGGAATAACCTAGAAGAATATAACTTGTCACTTAAACAACTAATGTGTGTCAATAACCTATGGGTGAAGGCTTTCGAACTTGTCCACCCTCTTTACTCATTGATAACCTCTCTATGAATTCCTTTAGGTTTACAAATTCTGTATTCATAATGTTCAATTTTTTCATCCTTTCATTTATACTTAAAAGTATCATAGGAAGAACACAACATGAGAGTATAAAAACTAGAACATGATAATGTCAAGAATGAAGTTGATACTAAGACAATTTGAGGTATTATGAATGAATTTTATTTTGATAGAAGAATTAAATACCCTTACATTTATCCCATCGTGATTATAGTAAACCAATGCACAATTTACTATTTGAGGTAGTCTTCATAAAAAAAAGGACAAAACAAAAATTTAAAGAAAGGATTTTTTCAAATTAGGATGATTATTAGAGTGAGATCACTTAGCAACAAAAAGTGTCAATTTGAGAATCCAATCCTTTACTAGAGTAAGATGATATCAATACCTATATTTTCTCTCTGAGGATGCTAGTTGGAAATAAGGGATCCCAATATATCATTAGATTCAATTCATCTAAGTATTTGATCCCTCTATGAATATCAAATGATGACCTTCTAAATTACTATTAGTCACTCCGGGCCTGTTCTTCAAAATAGTGGCAAGTGGTTAAACATAAGAAGAGAAAAAAAATTAAAAGGGTGAGCAATAAGATATAAATTTGTTGGGTAATTTGACTCTTGTAAGTGTAGTATGAACATGCGTTAATATACATGTTTATATACTTTACTTAAACATTATATAGTGTGATTAGTTAGCCACAACAAGTATCAAATTGAGAATCCAATCCTTCCTTAGGGTATATATTAGAAGATGTCCATACTATTAGTTACTTTGCTTCTTCTTCAAAACAATGGGAAAGGGATAAAAAGAAAAAGGGAAATGGGAATAAGTGTATTAGGTACATTTTATTATGTAAGTGTTGTATGTAATTGTACTTAATCTTTTAGTATTGGGCTTTGGTTACATGTAGAATGTGATTTAATTTGACAATATAATATATATTTGTGGAATTTTCCTCTAAAAATGTATATACGAATTGATAGGTCTTTCATTCTTGAACAAATGTTACCTTACATGACAACTTCTCCCCCATACTGGGTTGTACCTTGCTCCTCTATGTGCAATAATTTAAAAAAATAAAAAAATAAAAATTAACAAAGCATGCATCAGTGTGGTGTATCATAGTGGTGAGAATGAACTTGTCCTATTAATTTTTTTTATAAAAATTAAAAATTAAAAAAAAACAAGGAAAAAAAACAATAACATGAAAAAAATGCCTGAATAAGAGTGCATGCATCAATGTCTTGTAGCATAGTGATGAGAGGGATGTGTGATGTAGTTTAGTGATGAAAGGTTTGCATATTTGATCCCTCATGGATTTGTATATATGGAGTTAGATGGATCTATACTAGAAAATGGATTAATTTTTTATAAAAAAATAAAATTAATCAAAGATTAAAAATAAGAATAAGAGCACATTCATGAACGTGGTGTAGCATAGTGTTCATAAGGATGTGTGATGTATTTTAGTGGTGAAGGATTTGCATATTTCATCACTGTTAGGGCTTGGTATAACCCAAGTTAGATGGATCTATATGGGTAGATGGATTAAAAAAAGTTTATAGAGAGTTGAAAATTAATAAAAAAATTCAAAACAATAAAATAAATCAAAAAATAAGAATGCATGAATAAGTGTGTTGTAACATAGTGACAAGACTTGTCACGATAAAAAATAAATTAATTAAAATTAAGAGTGCATACATCACTTGCTACAACATAAGATGAATCTAGTATACTAGGATATGGATTTTAAAAATTATATAAATAAAATTAATTAAAAAATAAATAAACTAAGAAAAACTAATGCATAAATAAATGTCATGTATCATAGTGTTGAGAAGGATGTGTGATTTAGTTTAGTTGTACAAAATTTGTACATTTAATTCTTTTTAACACTTTATAACCACTCAGTTAGATGAATCTATATTACTAAATAAAAAAAATTAAAATCATCTTACATGAAACATTGTCATTTATAAAAATTATTAAAAAAAATAACTTATCAAATTTATATTAAATAAATATAATATCATATATTATTAAATATTTAAATAATTATGATATCGACTATAAAATTTATAAAAACAATAACTAATCAAATTTATATTAAATATTTAAAAATAAATATAGTATTAATTTAACAATTAAAAAATTATATATTTTGGTCTACTCAATAAAGGAGTAAACTACTTAACCGACCATTTGCACCGATCGGATGACCTAGCTCGCATGAGCGGTCACATCCGACGTTGCTAGTCGTCCGATCTGTGCAAATGGTCGAGCAAATAGGTCAATCTCTCAATAAATAACAAATTCTTCAATAAATAACAAATATTTTAAAGATTTTCATGGTACGACTGGATTTTCTTAGGCACATCTAGTGGTTTCTTCAAGTACAATAACTTTCACATCTCTTATATGTTTAGCCCATGAACCTAACGGTGGATTAAAGTTAAGAGTGATGCCTTTTCGTATCTGCAACAACTATGGAGATCTAAATACGATTAGTTGTTTGGTTTTTTTTCCACTTATATGTTGTGATTTAAATTTGTGCTGCCCAACTTCGGAGTCGTAGCATTTGTGTCATCAATAATTTTTACTATAATAAAACAGTGTACATTTATATTTATTGATTTTGGATGTTGTATTTATGCTAATTTATTATTGCTCTTAAGAGGTGCATTCTATAACTTATTTGGATATTGTATTTATGCTAATTCATTATTGCACAGAAGAGGTGCATTCTACAGCCTAGTAAAAGAGAGTTGTGTAACTCTTTTTGTGCTCAGAAGAGGTGCATTCTACAACCCAATGAGGGAGAGATGTGTAACTGCTTCCATGCTCATCCAGGAGTTTGACACATGTCTTTTATAAAAAATAATAAAATGTTATTAAAAATAACATGTCGAGCTTAAATTAAATTTAAATTATTTAGAATTGCATATATATAAAACGACATCAATTATATAAACTAAAATCATAAACATTGGATTACACATTTCTTCAACATCTCCATTCTAAAAAAGGGTTTGCACCAAGATATTTGATCCCTCTTCATGCTTGGTAGATCCCCTTTTAGATGGATCTATGCTGGTTAATACTTTGTTTTCTCCAGTATAGGATAAAAGAAAACTAAAATTTTTCAAAAAAAACTAAAATTCTTCATTTTCTAGAAAAGTTTTGATAAAAACCTGTCAAATTTGTGAATATTTGATTTTAAAACTACTTAGATAGTCTAAATTAATATTTGAGCACTCTAAATGACTGTTTCAACAAGAATTGTTGTGCTTGCACTTATACTCCTTTAAAAGCTACATCTTAAAACTATCCAAATCATCAAAACTATCAACTTCACCCCAGCCTCTAGACTCCAACGCTTCCGGTGTCGGGAGACAGAATTTGGAACCATCAACTTCACCCCTATAGCATACCTCTCTGATGTCGATCCTTATCGTATGCTCCCTAAAATCCATACATCGGGCCACAGAAGGAGAAACCCTTAACACATTCCTTAACCATTTAACTGTTGAATCCCAACTTTTGCATTCCACCATCGTTGCAATGCCTCCCCAACGTTGGGAATTTTAATTCAGAACACCGACATTGCAATTGATGGATCTGATTGAGTCTGATATGATGATCAATGGTCGAGTGTTCTACCATCTTCACAAACCAACATTTAGTCAATTTTAACAGATTTTCCTTTTGCCTTAAGATCTCGACCCTATAGATTTTGACCCTAGAATTGGACTCGGTTTATTTGATCTGCAATTCTTTTGTAGGTATGCCCCTGGTGTGACTAAATCATTGAATATAGCCTACAAGGACCTAGTTAGATCCTTATAGACTCATAAACACATGCATATTCATTCTATACATTCATAGTTGTAATGTAACAAAATAAAAGTGCAATTCATGAATAAACTTGGCTATTCATCACAGATATGAAAACAATCACTCATACACAACATATAACTCATTTTAGTAATGAACAATCATTCATAGTACAAGTCAAGCTATCATAGAATTCCATTCAACATGAACAAGTAACATTTATCACATAGGAATTATAAGCATGCCCATAGCCAAAATAACACTTTTCTTTAACAGAAGTTGTCCAAGGAACTAGCTATTTGAGGTCAATGTTCCACCCAACCATAAGTCTTTGCTTGGCCTATATTATTTCAGCACTCAAAGAACACCCCCGAGCTAGGATGGATTATCCACTAAGAAATCACCCAGGATCACTAACAACAATACAAACATGCACTCAGGATAAGCCATCCTACAGCTGGGTTTATCAACCCACCAAGAGATAAACATAAGACTATTAAGTAGTGAGCTTCACCATAGAGCTATTGATGATCTCCATTGGATTCATCCAGCCTTGGCACCCCTATCACATCCACTCTCACCCTGTGTAAGGTCTGCTTCTCTACTGCATAGTCCCTTGATCGCCTCTTCCCTTAGTGTTGACCTGGGAAAGCATAGGTGGTCTAAGTTGCTACTACCAACTGGTATCATTTTTGTCACTAGAATTTAGTAGTCCATGCCAATTTCTCAATGCATTCAATGTTTTCCAAAGTCGTCTCTTCTACAGGACATATAATATCTTCTGATTGCTCATGGGAATGTCTCAAGAGTAGCTAATTCGACCACAGTATCTCTCATAAGTTTCAGAAGATATTTGGAACGTGTTTTTCTATCCAATTTCTAGATCATGAATCTTCACACTATATCTCTCTCTACTGGGTCGTGGTCTACATTCCCCATTCAAAGAATGAATGGAAACCCCCCCCTAATTTTATTCATGTTGGGTTCTTTTCTCCCCATGGAATGAGATTCCACAACGTACTTCAATGTTTCCTTCATCAATTCGGCCCATACTTGGCCATACCATAGCTGAACTTATCCCCATGCTCCGTTAAACATAGGATTTGATAATTCAACCACCCTCTTACAACAATTAAGAGTGGCAAGGACAGCCTATTGGTTCACAAGGTGACACATGGAATTATAGGGTTGGATTCCCCAAACTGCCTCACCTCTCCCTAGTGGATAATTCACTACCTTGTTTTTTATTGTTTCCTCCATAGCCAACCTTAAACAATATTGCATTATAATTATACAATATTTTACATCCTCCATTGCTTGCTAGCACATGGTATATCAAACTTGGTATACTTGCCTCTATTACTTAGGCATTTAATAACGGGTTCTTGGCCTCGAGCTCCATGCCATGAAGCGTACATCTCATATACACAATACTTACATTACAATCCTACACACAAAGACACACACACACACACACACACAATTGGTTCAAAACAAGGAAGTTCATATTTGACATAGGTAAATACATATACTTCAATACATAAACATAAATATAAAACAAGATTCAAAATAGTACTTCTCTAATCAATTTAAACTATAATAAAATCACACATAATTTTCATTTCTTTCAATTTCAACACTCCATTGGTCACTGTGTCGAAGTTGGTCCTCGATGTGATTCATAAAATTCCATGTACAATAACAAAATTATAAAGTAATATAAAGTAGATACAAAAATAAAGAATCATAACCATTATTTTTAATCAACCTTATACTCATATACTTTTATTTTGTATCTTGTCACTAAATGGTACCATCCTCCTTGAGAATAGGTCTCGCAGCTACACTAACTTTAACATATACAACTATTCATACAAATGGTTTATTATGTGGTGTATTTCATGCATGACCTCTGTGTGTTTTTTGTAGATGGTATATGTGTATCCCATATATTTGTTATATGAAAGTCATCATGCCAAACACGAATTTCATCTATGTGGACCACACAGGTGCATCACTTAGGTGTGTCAACTTCATGCCTCCTTTGAATGTTTGTTAGGTTCTTATGTGGGTAAGGTGATTTTGTATTCCACTTAGTTGGGTCAATTGCTTAGGTGTGTTGAATGCTTATGTGTGTTAGGTATGTTTCATTTTTGTGAATACAGTTTAACATTGTATATGCAATTGGATCGTGGTCAAAAATAATTTAAATGTACATTGTTGTCATTACACAATGTTGTAATTGTGCATTGTTCTCAAATTTATAACCAATATCTCAATGCAATACTAAAATATATCAAAACATGGGAACATTACACTTAGAAACATTCCTGGCCACACATGTATGATCACACATAAGATTGAACTATGAATATCTCAAGAGCCAATATGAAATATTTTTTCTATCATGAAAGTTATAATACAAAAATAGAAGGCCCTTAGAAGGTCTTTCAATGTACATGTATCAAAAACATGATTGACGTACATGCAAACAAAAATACATATGACCTAGAACGCGCCCCTAAACTCTCACTTCCTCTTGTACACAAAACTGCATATTTGTCCTTGAATTTAACACATCAAAACTCCAACCTCCTCTTGTTTTTTCCTGACTCTGATGCTCATTTTCCCCGTCCACGACCACTATGCATCTCTGGTGACTGCAAATCAAAGATAATATTTCTTGATCAGGTAAATCTACTGATACTTTCCAACACTAATAAAGTTTGAAAATTTAAAATACCACTCAATTATACATAAAAAAAACGTTCTCACTAAATCCATATGGGATATAGGTGCCTCTGGTGTCCTCCTCCTTATAGAGAGTCTCTCTGTAATGCTTCTATATGAATAAATAAAACTATGCCAATTATCTCAACAATTATCAACATGTACATGCATGAGAAAGTACTAACCAATTATGTAAATAATGAACATATCACTTAAAAAAACTGTTCTAGGGAATGAAGGTGGGCTTCTTCAGTAGCAAGAGGATCCATAGGTTTAACATCAACCTCGATCATGTGCACTAATGGACCAAGGTGTGTCTACATTCACCAAATGTTAAAATAGTTCACGGGGGATTCACCTTGTTGAGCAATATCTTATCGTGTTCATTCATAAAGGGAGGTTTTAATTGTGAAAATTAAGTTCAATATATTGTAGGTATTGGGGGCACAGTAAATAGGGTATGGAGGGTTTATAGGTATTGGAGGGTATAAAAGGGGTTTCTAGTGAAAATAAGGAATATATCGTAAAAATAAAGGTTTTTTAATTGGAAATATGTATTGGGAGGGGGGCTCAACACAAGTATTTTTGTAAGTGATTATCAATATCTAGTGAAATTAGGGGTATTATTTAATATCCCATGAACGAAAGTGCTATGACATGCTTTCACTAAGTGAAGACCCCATGAAATAGTTAGACATCATGCATGTCCATTTACAATACAAATGAACTATACATGTACAAATATTCAAGTAGATACCTCTGTGTGACTTATACCCATTGTAGATGCAGCATTGACTACAACATAAACAAACCTGCTAAGGTATGGCACGGACAACTCTACATCCTGATGTTATAAACATGCAAAAATAACATCAATAAAGAATAGCTATGAAGTGAATTGAAAGATAACCAACAACTTCCATTGGAGTCTATGTATACATTACTGTGGAATCAGTAGGTTCATCATCATGGAAACCCTTTATTTTTATGGAATAGGGTCGTCTGGTGTAGACAAGATGCTTATCTACGTTTGGGGAGATCCAACTAAAGAGGTGACTTAAGGATTTATGTTGATGTCTGCAGTCATAAAGTCTTACCATAGTTAGACATTGACATGAATGGATGGAATAATATGTACTAAAAAACTAACATGTTTTAATAAACTTACCTCTTCCTAGGACATATCTCCCCCATGGGACACATCGCTGCTTGCAATTTCTTGCCCTTCTGCAGAACTAAATAACACCTGGAAGTTTAAAAAATGTAAAATTTTAGCAATATATAAAGGAGTGTACAGTAATAAATAAATAATTTGAAAAATATTCAATCCTTAACCATGTCTTAAATTCTTGAGGTAATCATAGAATCCACCTCAGGGGAATTCACTGAGATTAATGTCTCAAGCACCCTGTTCAAAATGTGGTTCCTGCAACTTCAAAATTTGTAAAGATTGGACCATTTAACAAATTAATTAACTAGCATGTATTAATAAAAGGATACATATTAAGAAAACTATATGTATTAACAGAATGACACATGTTGAAATATTACCTCGGTGTTGGTTTTTTGAGCCTCGGATACGACAGCACATGGTACACTGTCAACCCCCTTAGAGGAATCAAGCTCCTGCAAGATTAAAAATTGCATATATTACCAACATAGATCCAAATCTTAGGCTCTATCAATCGCCGAGAGGGATCAAATCCATGGAGGTGCAAAAATCTTCTTAAGTATTGCACTCAACTATCAGCTTTGGTGTGATTTAGACCAAAAGACAAATCTTTTTATTTAAGGTCGACATATAATATTTTTATTATTAATATTTAATACTATTTATGGCCTACATATAATTTTTTTTTTTTTTTTTTAAAGGAAAGAACATTACAACATCTCCCCCATACATGGTTTTAAAACCATGTCAGAAGGCTCTCCTAAAACTATGGGTTGTTTAGGAGGCCTTGCACATGGTATTAAAACCATTTGCAATGACCTCCTAAACCGTGTACAATAAAATCATGGGTTGTTTAGGATTCCTTGCACATGGTTTTAAAACCATTTGCAAGGCCCTCCTAAACCATGTACAATAAAACCATGGGTTGTTTAGGAGGCCTTGCACATGGTTTTAAAACCATGTGCACGACCAACATTTTTTTTGCGGATAATTCATTTTTTATTTTTTAGTATTTTGTTAAGGATGAGCATTACAACATCTCCCCCATATTGTGTTGTTTTTCTGACCGACATTTTTTTTGGCCAATAATTAATTTTTTTATTTTTTATTGTTTTGTTAGGTAGGAACATTACAACATCTCCTCCATATTAGGTTTTTTTTGTGGCCAACATTTATTTTGGAGGATAATTAAATTTTTATTTTTTATGACCGAAATTTATAAGAGGAACGTTACATAACATTATATAGATCTCCCACATATTGGCCTGTAAATCACCTCTCGGTGCAAAGAATCTTTTAATATCTGTACAATATGGAAAAATGAAATTGAACAACAATAGATTTTTTACAATGTCCTTACCTGACAACCAGTCATTGTAGAGGTACCACGTGTTGGTCCATGACCATAACCTGATTGACCACACATCATGGCTCAATCTAGGGCTCATGGGATGTCAGTTTATCCCCACCAATAGATGGTCCTCTACCATCGGAATCTAATGGTTAAACCCCACCAGAGGAAGAGGACAATACTTGTTCAATAGCTGTGACGTGTCAGGAAATAATATCATCTATAGTAAGAAATTGCTCCTATATCTGAGTAATCATATCATGTGCAGGAAGGATATATGGCATCAAAAGCTAGAAATAGGTTGTAGGTATTTGTTAATCAATTTATTTATGCCTAGCATTGGGACGGTACTAGAGAACCCCCCTTGTTGGGAAAAATATTGTCTTGAATGATTTAACTAATATTTAATTATCGACCGGGCTTGGTAGGATTAGAGTTGTTACAAAATATATGCAAAGGTAGAGAGTATCCCGGTAATACTTTGGTAAACAAAAGATTGAAAGGTCTTTCAAAATGAAAAACTGAATTGAAATTCTAAGGATCCAACTTAGTTGATATAACAAAAACAGAGGACTGGGGAAGAGTGGTATCAAGTTATACTACTCTACTCTATGAACAATTACTAAAAGGAAAAGATATGGACAATGTGATGACAATGAAATATTCTTTATAAGAAGTTCTATTTTACTGATAAACAACTTACAATGAATAATTTACAACAACTAGTTATACATGCAACTAATAGATGGCCACTAATTCCATTCTCCTTGATTATTTTGAGGATAAGGATTTACTGTAATCGGGACAGGAGCAGGAGAAGTATCAAAATGGATTTTAAATGAGGTGAAGAAGCTAAAGGGACTCAGATCTAACTTAATTTCTACAAAAATATGTAGACTAAGAACCGTCCAATTACAAGCTATAGTAAACACAATGATCTATAAACAAATAAATCCTACTTGAAAAAGATAAAATAATATTGCAAGAAGGTAAATGTGATCTATGAACAAGCAGAAAACTTATAAAGATGATCTAAATTCTATTCTATGGATTCCTTTAATAACCATATGATTAAGAGGACAAATTGTATTACTATGAGCAACGACACTATTGATTAATACATCTAAAACTTCACAATGCTCAGATACACTCTGTGCACATCTAGGATGAATGTTGTGTTGCTCACTGGTTCGCCAAAGACCAAGATTATGCATGAAAGTTTCATACATTAGAATATCACCACATATTATCGAATTTAAATAGGAAAATTGTTAATGGATGCAAAATAAAACATAACTTGCATAAATTAAAATATGGCCATACCTGCTACTGAATGGTGAATTGTATGGTACAAAAGATGCCAAAAGGAAACAAAACATGTATTAATATGTAAAGTATTTAACCCAAAAATGGTGAAAAAATGAGGACCAACACCCGTACTAGTGCCCTAGAACATCAACATGTCAAAATAGTTGACATGTTTTCCCATCACAAACTCTACATAAAGTTTCCGAAGAAAGTACAATGGTACTTCCCTATTGTTGTTTGGTGGGATATCAAAATCCATGTACCATCTATCCATCCAATGGTCTCTAATTGGTTGACAAATGCCACACTCAATGGAGATATGTGGCCTGCTAATATTTGGAATGTTATTCATCTTAAGCACTCTAAATTTTGAATATATATGCTCTTTGCTTATTTTAAGCTTCTTAATCTCATTGCAACTCAATCCATAAGCATATTCTTATTGTTTTTATCTCTACATGATGTTATTAGTATACAAAGAATCGTTGCATATGATGATGGTATTCACTATGGTTAGTAATGATGCTGATAAGGAGCAGTAGAATTCATCTCCACCCCTCCAAGTTGAACCGATATCTCTCAAATGACAAATAACTCTCAAAATCTATGCATTGTGGTCCATAGTAGCCACTGCAATCATAAATACAAATAAAATATCATTAGAAAAATAAACACATGGTATGATGACATCTCTAAGCAATGAAAAGTGTAAAACTAATGTATGACAAATAACAACATAAACTATTTATAATTTAAATTTTAAAATTCATCTTGAATTTTACACTAAAGAATACACATTTATCGTTTTTTCATCTTAAATTTATGTCGTAATTTTTTATTAATTCCAATTTCCAGATGTATGAATTAAATTTCCTATGTGCATATGTTGTTTGGGAATCTCCTCTACCGTATTTTAAGGCTTGGATTATGAAGTTTCATTGAAACGGTGAGATGTTCACTAATTCCCTTAGAGGACCGACTCCCATATTGCAAGTAGAGGCAAGGGCTAGAGCCTAGAGGAGGTGGAAGGAGGTGCTTCTTCTGATGAATAAAATCCCAATATAGGAAAGGATTTTGATAGATATGTAATTGTGTTTTGTAGAGTGAATTTTTTTGTTCTCCATAGGCCATTTAGCATGTTTGGTTATATATGTAATATGGGGAATATGCTTTTTTTTGTAAACAGCAGAGGGCAATTATATTCATGATGAAAAAAGAGAGTACGGAGCGATGTAAACCAAAACTAGCTACGGCGGTCTTAAACTGATAGACCACCCTTCTAATCTATAAAAAAAATTGGAATTATGGTGTTCTTAGGAGTAAAAATAATTGTTCCTTCTGTAGCTAGAGACCTTTACTGACATATTACAAAGTAAAAATTGACTAAAAAAACCTAGAAAGACAACATATTTTAAAAATAAAGATGCCCAAAAAAACTTGAAATCACAGAGTGAACCAGGGGAGATGATGTGGCATCTATGGTGGCTCATCTTCCGCATGCTCCTCCGGTGTTTCTTCCAGAATTGGACAGGGTCCAAATTCATCCACAGCTTCGATGGGTTGCCTCTCCTATATCGGTGCATCAACAATGGCCTCCATAATGGAGTCACATCCATGCTTGACCATAGGGATGTTATTTATCTGCACCCCTCATTCTGGAAATGGCCCTGGAGGATTCAGAGCCGCAGAGGATGTACCACCTTTTCTCCCTGTTAGGAACTAGTGATTAGTGTCTCAGATTGAAGTTTGTCTCCACATTTTTCAGCCGCATGTCCTACTGGAGTATACTTGTGCATAGGTTCTGGGAGACACCCCTAGCTCCATTCCATTTACCTGTCATGTCTTCTAATAGCATACCGAGCATGTTCTTCATCATCTAGTAGTGATTAATGTGTCCACCACTCTTACCTGAAGATAGGTGGTCTAACACCACTTTGAATTCCCAATCATCTATCAAGAAAAGGACTGGCATGGAAATTTGTTCAACAAATCCATCTATGTCCCCAATGGTTTCCTTTCGTCTACCACCTCCCCTTCCAGTACTTCCTCTACGCGGGGTTCCTCGCTTCCTAGGAATTTCCTCCAGTAAAATGGTGGCCATACTTACAATAAGGTGAGCGCAAAGTGGACACAGATGCAGGATAGCAACCGAGTGAGGAACATGCACAGACAAAGACACGGGAATTGGCACAGACAAAAATGCAAACACAAAGGCAGATGCAAGAGGATAAGAGTGCCCTCCAGGATAAAACTAGACCATCCCATAGTGAGAGGTTCCATCATGGCTGTCAATGAAGGCTCGTATAGGAATTAAATTCTTAGTGTGGATTTTTAAGCTGGACATGACCTCGCATCTACCCACAAGGTTGGTAGATGTGCCACCTTCCATCACGTTTAAATACACCTCACCACCAATCTCATTTTTTCCCACCTTGTCACCATGTGGCATTTTCACCAGGTGTTCCCTAGGGGTGGTTGATGTGTCACCCACATCTAGGTGTAGAAGATGTTTGGTTTCTATCTTTTTACAATCTTTGACAAGAGATTCCATGTTGAAAGAGTTGAAACTATTGTTAATTAAGCTATAGTTACAACAAACTCCCTCATTGGCTAGTTGATTAGCAAGCGAGTTAGCCTTTTCATGTTTAACATGGTGGAGGGTGATGCCTCTACAAATACTAATAATTTGGTCAAGCTAGCTTATTCCATAATCTAATATCCAACTGGGTGATATTTTTTCTCTGTACGTTCCATTCTGTATACGAGTTGTAAGTGAGAGGGCTATTTGTCAATCTCCTTCGGTAATAAGTGGTAGGAGATCGAGGTCCATGGCCAATATAATTCCTTTTGTAATCCCAAATAATTCTACTTCGTTGTTGTTTTCATGGACCAAGTCCCCCCAATAGACATGTTGGATGTTTCATGTGAAGTCTTGGATTACGCACCCAAATCCTACCTCTTTTGGGTTTCCTTTGGACGCACCATAAAATTTTAGTTTGAAGAATCTTGGAGGAGGTATCTCTCATTGAACAGGGCTGGAGATGCACATCTTTGGGGGATGAGTTTAAAGGGAGAAGTATTTTGGATCCATCCCCCATCCAAGAAGGACATCCCTTTCTGATTGGGTGTTGGGAGGGTCATTTCTTTACCAATATTTAATCATAAGCGTTTCATGGATATTTCTATGGATGCCTAGCCAAACCTCCATGACATTGTGTTGTTTCCCATTGAATATGTGCTGATTTATTTCTTTCCAGATGTTCCAAACCACAAATCCTGTGATGAGTAAATGGAGGCGATTTAGAAGCTTGCATTGGTAGGGATCCTCCCCCCATGATTGGAGAGTGTTGATTACATCACTTTTAACTCTTTTGGTTTTATTGCACTTCACCTCCACTAGGTACCAGATAGTATCTGCCAGGACAAAAGAATCTAAGAGGTGATCTATGGTTTCTGAGTGTTTCCTACACATGATGCAAAAGGACAGACCAAGAAAGCCTCTTTTTAATATATTATCCCAGGTGAGGATCTTACGATGAGTGAGCAGCCAAAGGAAAGTAGATATTTTTGGCCAATAATTGGAGTCCCATATTTTCCTCCATATGGGTTTAGGAGGTTCCAATTGCCTATAGGAGTGGATTGATTATGCTTCTTTAGCTATGAATGTTCCTTTTGTTTTGTGCCCCCATCTGATAATGTATTCTTCCTCTTGAACCTTTAGCCATCTCTTTTATAATTATGTCCAGATGATGTCCCTAAGTGCATAATTCTCCATTGGTCCCCACTCCTTGGGTTCTTTCCATAAGAGGAATGATTATTATTGGTGTCCTTCCAAAATTCCTTGAATGTTGAATTTGCAAACCTGTGCATGATGTTTTGATGATCCTGCAAATTATGTATGTATGTATATATATGTATGTATATATATGTATGTATATATATATATATATATCTATATATATATATATATATATATATGTATGTATGTATGTATGTATGTATGTATGTATGTATGTATGTATGTATGTATGTATATATATATATATATATATATATATATATATATATATGGAAGTTTAGGTAATTGCTTACGGGAGTTGTACCAAAAATTGGCATAGGCTCCATTTCTAATTTAGCAAAACCTATGTTGTTGGATAAGAGTGTGCTGACAATTGGTTGTTCTCCAAATTAGTGAGTCAGGTAGGTCCTACTCATATCGAATAAGCGTAGGAGTAGGCCAATCCTATGCATATTTTTTGTACCAAAATAGTGCCCAAGGGGTGGTATTTTTTGCTATCCAATTCCACCAAATCTTGGTTGAGAGAATCTCATTATTATTTTTTCTCGTATCTCAAATTCTGAGGCCCCCCTCCTGTTTAGATAGGGTTACCATTTCCCAATTGAGAAGCTCCCACTTGTGTTGGTTACCTTCCCCTCCCTGGCGTAAATTGTGTTGGAGTTTACGTATGTATTTGAGGACCCATTTAGGGGAAACCAGAACAGAGAAAATGTAAAGGGGCATATACTGCAGTACCAACTTGAGGAGGGTGAGACTGTTAGCTATATTTAGGGTTCTGAAGTACCAAGAGGATATTTTTCTTTCCATCTTATCTAGCAGGTATTTCCAGGAGGCATGGTTGACTGCAGCGTAAATAAGGGGAGCACCAAGGTATTTGGAGGGTAGGGAGGAGAGGGAAAAACCAAGAATGTGAATGTCATTGCATTGAGTTGTCAGATTGGTATTGAAGAAAAAACCTATGATTTTTCAAGGTTTATGATGGTTCCAGAGGCCTCTAAGAAAGTGTTGATGACCTTTGAAATACATTGAAGTTCTTGGACTAAGGGATGACCAAAGAGGAGATTATCATCAACAAACTACTGATAGGTATGGGGTGGATTACTATGCAAGGCAAGACCTTTTAGTGACCCTTTTACGAGTTTGTTTTTAATAAGTCTTCCCAATCCTCAGCCATCAGGATGAAGAGAAAGGATGAAAGCAAATCTCCCTAGAGGATGCCTCTAGAAGGGGATAAAGTAGCAGAGGGTGCTCCATTAACCAGGATAGAGAAAAAAACAAAGGAGGTGAGAGAAAGAATCCATTTCGTCCAATCTTGACTAAAGCCAAATGTTAAGAACCCATGTCAACCCTCATCTTTATTTTGTTAGTATATTTTATTGGACACATATGCTTTGTAAGCCATCCCATTAGTATGTTTTATTATCCCACATTCATGGGGAGTAATAGTTGTTTAAATTAGACTTAGCATATAACTAAGTGTTGAGGCCAATGAAATCATTGAAGAGTTATTTTGTATTGAGCTTGTTCAAAGGAGGTTTCCCTCTCGAAGTGGCCTGCGATTAATAAAATATCTTATGTGATCCATAATTTATGTTATATAGTGCATTATTATTGTTTATTGCAGGAGGTTCTTCACATCTGGTATCAGAGCACTTTCCTTGGCACAAATGGGAAATTTTTTTTGGGGGAAATAAAAGGGACAAAATTGGGCTGCGACTTTCACATACATGTTTTGAGACTTTTTGTGTAGATTTAAGAGAAACAAGTTGCAGATATAAATTCCTATTTCAAATATATGTAGTTTCAAAACAAAACATCATCTGATTTAGAGTTCTTAAAGTGGAGATATTGCGGATTTAAAATCAGCAATTTTTCAAAATCTTGGTGACGGCCGCGGAAATTGTCGAACAAAAATCTTTTGACCAAGTGGCTAAATTTCTATTCCGTTTTTTAGGGTAGAAGCGGAATGGTTGTTCTAGTTCCAGAAACAGGCTATAATAGCGATTCTGAGCAATATAGATCATATTATGCTCATTTTAAAAGTTTTCGTCTCAAAACCCTAGCTCTAATTATGGGTTTTTTGGGCATTGGGTGGAATTTCCACCACATTTGTTTTGGCACTATGATTATTGCAGTATTTATTCTTCTTGCAGTGGTATTATTCATTTAGATTAGGAAATAAACCCTATCTTCTTAACTATGGGAAGTACTTTGGCATAGCCCTAAAACTCATTGTAAGGAGTACCATAGGAACCCCGAAGTAGCTGGCCATTGAGAGGACCTGCCAAGATAAAAGGGAAATGACCCCCACCATATTGACTAGATTCCCATCCGTGAGGAAAACCAAAGAGCTATCATTTTTTTCCAAGAAGTTAGTAGTTTTACCTGCTCCGTGAAGTGAGGGTTACTGTCCCAATACTCAAGCTTGAGATAGCCTTGGTGGAAGAGTAACTACCTTTGAACCATTAGGAAGCTGAATATACCTGGGGTCCATATCTATTTACAGTTAATAATGTGCATAATTCCATAATCGTCACAAATCATTTACTCCATTTCCTATTGATAAAGCCCATCTTTCTAGCACCGCCACAGATCATTTCTTCAGGGGAAAAAAAATATTCCAAAATTAGCCATACCTTCTTTGATTTAACTATGTTTCCCTTGAAACTTCACTGTAACCCCCGTAATACCATTATGCGTATTCCTTCATTGAGGACCCTATCCCCAATTTCACTTCCTGAAGGCCGAAATTCCACATTTGTCAATTTTTAGTGTTTGTCATAACTTCTCTGCTCATTTTCCATTTCTGCTTCATTGGATCTCTCTAACAAATTTTCCAATTCCTTCATCCCACCTCTAAAATTCACATTTTTTGCTTCTTGTCCCTAAGAAAGTGTCCAAAACCTCGTAAAACCCATACTACCCCCTTGAATTTTTCCCAAATCAAAAATCTCTTTTTATAAAACCCTCTCCATTTTTGTTTTTCTACCGATTACTTGAAAAAAATATATCTTGCTTATGGTTGTCACCCGCACAGGAGGAAAAAGACAAATGGAAGAAGATCTTGTCACCCTCAAGACCAAACTCGAAGATCTGGATCAAATATTTCTTGACCTCCATCTTCAACATTCAGCCATGAGCAACCAACAACAGCCTGAGTCTTTTACAGACACTAAGTTCTCTACTTCCAGCAACTTTTGTGGGCCGAATATTGAATTCCCTCGCTTCAATGGTGATGATCCAATTGGATGGATACACAAGGCAGACCAATACTTTAATGTGCATGACACTTTTGATGTCACCAAAGTCCCACTTGCATAATTTCATTTGGAACATGAATCCCATCAATGGTTATGTTGGTACATCAAGGATCATGAAGAGCCCCAATGGACAGATTTTTGCCAACTCATTTTGCACCGATTTGGCCCTAGTGGATTTTATGAATTCATAGGAGCACTCACCAAACTTCTCCAGACTGGCACTGTGAGATAATCAGACAAAATTTGAGAAATTAGTGAATCACACGGAAGGATTTTCTGATGCATTCTATAGGAGTTGTTTTATCATTGGTCTTAGGGATATAATCCGATCTGAGGTTAACATGTTCTGTCCCAATATAATGATGGAAATCCTAGGGTTGGGTAAGTTGGCGGAGGACAAGATCAGGTCTCATCAACACCCCAACTCCACTTTTGTTCCATTCAAAAATACAGTTTCCCAAAGACATCCAATCCCTCCAACTCCTGGACCTGCTCCTATCAAGCATTTGTCTGAAGCTGAGATGCGAGCATGTAGGGAAAAAGGACTTTGTTATAATTCTGATGGGAAATTCACCCGGGGACATCAATGTACTGAAAAAAATCTCTATCTCTTGGATGTGGTTTCTCAACCTGCACTTGAAATTTGTGAAGCTGCTCAGGATCTGGTAGACGATCAGGTCGACATTCAGTAGCAGCCTGTTGACCCTCATTCTCATGATGAACACCCAGATATATCTCTCCATGCATTAGCTAAATTCAACACCCCACAAACCATGTAGGTCAAGGGTTTCTTCAAGAAGATTCCTCTTATAATACTCACTGATTCTGGTAGCACCCATAACTTCATTAACCCTTATATTTCCAAACAAGCTGATAGTTTTTTCCATCCTTGCTCCATCTTTAAAGCCATGGTTTCCAATGGGAGCACCTTACCTTGCAAAGGAAAGTGTTGCAATGTGTGTATCTCTATTGGAGATTATAACTTGTGCTCTAACATGTTTTCCATGCATCTAGGAGGATGTGATGTGATTTTGGGAACTCAATGGTTATGCACACTTGGACCCATCTTATGGGATTTTGATGAACTGTGGATGCAATTTGATTTCAATGGGAACAAACACACATTCAATGGATTACAAACAGGTTCTCTTAGCATAATAAGTTCCCATCGTATGTAAAATCTCCTTAAGACGAATTCACATGGTGTCATCACTCAGCTCCATTTCATTCAGATGCAACCTTCAACAATCTCAACTACTCCCTTGGATCTTTCATTTCGATGCACCCTTTAGATGCCTGATTTTTCCAAGATCTTCACTCTTGAGAGTGATGCTTACGACAATGGACTTGGGGTTGTCCTCTTTCAAGATGAACATCCCATTTAATTCACCGAAAAAGCCCTTTCTGGAAATAATTTATCCACCTCTACATCTACGAAGGGAATGATGAATATTTTGCACACAGTATAGAAGTGGTGGTCATCCCTCTTAGAGAATCCTTTCAGCATCAAGAATGATCACCAGAGTTTGAATATTTCCTGGAACAATGAGTCTCATCCCCAACACAATAGAAATGGGTTAGAAAATTGAAGGATTATGACATAAGAAGGCTCAGGACAATCTTGTGGTGGATGCTCGTTTCCATACATTAATTGATGCCCATGTTTCTCTTTCAGTTATCTCTATGCCTATTCCAACTTGGTTACACTCTGTTCAGCAAGGCTATGTCAATGACTCCTCATTATTTGAAATCATCCACCAGTTGGCCAGTAACCCTTCTGTGGTATCGTATTCATCTTGGTATGGATTTTATCTGAGATACACTAGTCGTCTGGTGCTTCCCCAGAGCACAGACCTTCAACATGCGGTCTTTTATGAACTCCATGCTTCTCCATCGGTAGGGCACTATAGGTTCATAAAAAAATATGATCTGGTGCAATGTAAATTCTTTTGGAGGGGGTACAATGAGAAATTCAACATATGGTTTCCAAATGTACTCATCATCACCACAAGGGTGAAACTACACTCCTTTCCAGATTTATCAAACCTTTTTCCACCCCTACAAGGATTTGGACATATATTTCGATGGATTTCATTCAAGGTCTCCCTAAATATGGAGGGAAGACCGTAATCTTGGTTATGGTGGATCGAATCTCCAAATATAGTCATTTTTGTGATCTCAACCATCCATATACCACCTCTTCAATCGCATAAATTTTTATGGACCAGATATTCCTTCTTCCATTCTCTCAGACCGCAACACAACTTTCACAAGTCATTTTCGCCTCATTGACACCAAACTGCATATGAGTTCAGTTTATCACCCACTAATAGATGGTCCGACTACAGTTTTCAACAAATATTGGGAAACTTGTCTTCGTTGTTTCACCTCTGAAGAAAACATCAGTGGGAAAAGTGGCTCCCTCTAGTTGAATAGTGGTACAATAATTCCTACCATACTACATCGAAAATGACTCCATAAGAAGCAGTTTATGGTCACACACCTCTAGTAATCCTTCCATCCACCCCCAGTAGTTAACCAGTTATAGTAGTTGACATGGTTCTTCGCATCAGATTCTTCACCTCCTGCAGGATAATCTTCACATGGAAAGAACACACATGAAACAATAGGTCGATCAACACCGTTCTGAGCACACTTTTCAAGTTGGTGATATGATTTTTCTTTGTCTATAGCCTTACAAGCAATCCTCCTTGAAATATAAAGGGAATCAAATGCTCGCTCCAAATATATCTGGCCCATATACAGTTCTTCAAAATATTGGGTATGTTGGTTATAAATTGGTACTTCCTCTCGCATTCAGCAAGTGATTGGAACCAACATCAACACACAAATTGTTTTACCAGAATGGGATAATGAAGGATCCGTCATTTCGATGTCGGAGGCCATCCTCAATAAGTGCACTTGTCAGCTTCTCTCTCGTTCCATCACAAAGGTCTTCAATTCAATGGCATAGTATGCAACCAGAGGATGCTACATGGTAACCACTCCTTCAGATTCGACAACAGTTTCCACATCTTAAGATTTGAGGAAAAATAGTTTCTAAGAGGGAGGGGATGTTAAGAACTCGTTTCAACCGTCCTCTTTATTTTGTTAGTATATTTTATTGGACACATATGCTTTGTAAGCTGTCCTATTAGTATGTTGTATTATCCCACATTCATGGGGATTAATAGTTGGTGTTAATTCATCCAGTTAGTATGTTGTATTATCCCACATTCATGGGGAGTAATAGTGGTTTAGATTAGAATTATTATATAACTAAGTGTTGAGGCCAATGAAATCATCGAAGAGTTATTTTGTATTGAGCTTGCTCAAAGGAGGTTTCCCCCTTGAAGTGG
This sequence comes from Pseudotsuga menziesii, assembly GCA_001517045.1. NCBI lineage: Eukaryota > Viridiplantae > Streptophyta > Pinopsida > Pinales > Pinaceae > Pseudotsuga > Pseudotsuga menziesii. The sequence continues at coordinate 72,684 of LPNX010958924.1, forward strand.
CCTGCAATTAATAAAATCTCTTCTGTGATCCATAATTTATGTTATATCGTGCATTCTTATTGTTTATTATAGGCTGTTCTCCACACCAAATTCCAGAGCATTTTTTCAATAAATTCCCAACTGAGTTTGTCGAAGGCATTGGAAAGATTAAGGTTGATAAGAATTCTAGGTTTTTGGTGGTTTTTAGAGAGTGTGTAATTTCATGGGCCAGAATCATCCCATCTATAATTTTCCTTCCTTCCACATAGCCAGTTTCCTTAGGTGAGATGAGTAAGGGGAATAGGGTTTTTATTCAGTTTGGCTATGACTTTGGTAATGATGTTTTAAATTACATCGTAGAGGGAGATGGTGCATAATTTACTTGGATTTGCAGCTTGTTTTTCCTTTGGAATCAGAGTAAGAAAGGTCACGTTGAGAGCTATCGAGACCCAAATTTTTTGGCATGATTCTTCCGCTATCTCCCAAATTTCATTTTTTATCATATCCCAGCAGTGATGGAAGAAATTAGTGGTAAAAATATCAAGTATTCATGATTTATCATCTTCCATTTGATTGATAGTTGTATCTACTTCTTGTAATGAAATGGTCTTCATCAGTGCAACATTGTGGTCAGGAGTAAGGATTTTTGGAATGCAATCAGTGACTTTTTTTATGGCTTGATCCCTTAAGGGGTCCAACTCTGAGAGAAGATCTTGGAAGTGGCTGATGAGCTATTTTTCAATATCTTCATGTGTTTCCATAATGGTTCCATTCTCTGATTTTAGATTGGAAATGTGATTGTGGTTGTGGTGTTGAATTATCGATTGATGGAAGAAGGATGTTTTTTTTTCCCCTTCTTTGAGCCACTGAACTCTGGCCTTTTTCTTCCAAAAATTTATTCTTTCTCGCACCTTTTGTCGAGCTTTCCCATGATCTACTTTTATTTCAGTTTATTTTCAACTGTTTTCCCTTCTTCCATGGTGATAATCTAAAGCTTTTTTAGGTCCCCTTCCAGGGTGCTTTTGGCTTGAAAAATGTTTCCAAAGGTATTATGGTTCCAACTTTTGAGTTTTCCATTGAGGATATTTAATTTTTGATACATTACCTCCATCTTAGAAAGACTCGGGGCATTCATGTCCTCCCACCATCTCTGAACAAAGTCTTTGAAGGAAGGGTGATTGAGCCATAATTTTTCGAATCAAAAGGGCTTGAAACAATGAACTTTTGTGTTTTTCAAAGTCAAGGAGACAGGACAATGATTTTTTCCATCCGAGGGAAGAAATTTAATGATTAGGAGACCTCCTCTATCCAAAATATTTTCTGAGACCATAAATCGGTCCATCCTTGAGGCTTAAGCATCTTATCTCCACCTCTTTTGTTATTCATGGTAAAAAAACCTTTAGAGGTTGCGAGGTTCCATGAGCTTGGTATATTTTATGAGTGATTTGAACCTGAGATACTCAATGGTGATCATTATTCTTCCTCTTTTTTTTCATTGAGAAAGGTGATCATGTTAAAATATGCACCAAATATAACCAAAACATGTGAGTGTTGTCGTTTGAACCATTCCATATAGAGGATCATATTAGACTTCAGAGTTGGGGTTTGAGTGCCATAGATATTAAGCATGAAGCCATGACGTTTTGTTCCCAGGATGTTCAAGGAGGAATAAAGTGAGCTAGAGGTGGAAGAGAAAATATTCAGGTCAATTAAGGAGGGATCCCAAGCCATGGAAATGCCCCCGATGCACCACGAGCATCAATAGCTATACTTTGACAACTCCGCTAAAGTTTGGAAATCAGGATGTGAAAGGTTTGGCTAGAGCATTTGATTTCTTGCAAAAAGAGAATTGTCGGCTTATCCTGTAGTATTTTATTTTTTATCATCCTATGTTTAGATCGCCCATTGAGGCATCTTATATCTAGGATATAGTTTTCATTGAGAATAGTTTTATAAAGCAGGAAATAATTTAGTTAGTTGGGCGTATTGGTCTAATTCAACTAACCTAGTTCCAAGTGTGCTGATTCTTTGTAGATATGTCTTTCTTACTTTTTTTGATTATCTCTCTGGAGTGTTTTCTTGTCCTTCGGATGTGTACTGTGGACATCGAGTTTTTTTTTAGCTTTCCTTTAGCTAGAGCATCCTTCAGGAGTTGGATCTAAGTTGGGGGTATAGAACTAAATTCTTTTCAGGTGCATACATCTTCCATTCCTAACAGATCCATGCCTCCTATTTCTATTTCCACCATTTCTTCGTCCATGAGAATTTTGAGACCGCTTTCCTTCCGGGGTTGTGACAAGTTAGAAATGGGTTGTGTTAGTTTTTGCTTACCATTCTGTATATCCATTTGATTTTCCTCTTCTCTTGGTATTTGGTGCTCTGTGTTTCCTCCTTATTTAGTTTCTGGTTCATTTAGCTCTTCTGGAAGCTCTTCCAAGGTCTCAAAACTATTACTAGTTGTGGGTTTATCTACTTTTCTCTCCATAGGTGGGTGCCTTCTGTTGTATCTCTTTTTTCTTTCAAATTTTTGGAAACCTTCCTCATCTTTTTTTGGTGCAAGTATGAGGTTGGGCTTGTTTTTGTTGAGAGGGAATTCTCTGTACAGGTGGCCATGCTCATGACACTTGCGACGCCTAAAGGGGACATGTTCATAGTCCAACGATTGAATCCATTTGGAGTCTTCATGCATCAGGCTTATTAAGCCTGGGAGCTCCTTCGCCATGTGCATGTAGACACATATTCTCACGTAGGAAGTATATTTTTTGTGCTTTGTTTTCTCTTCTGCCCAAACATAGATTCCCAGAGTATTTTCGATGTCTATGAGTGTTTGTTCATCCCAGTACTCCTATGGAAGTGGGTACATGTGAATCTAAATAAATCCCAAGTAAAGTATTCCTTCTCTTGGTTAATTATTTCTGTCCAATTTTTTAGGTAAAACCCTCAAGAGTTGAAGAAATATGGTCCACCATTTTCAACTCATGCTTTATCCTCTATCCTGTGGAAAATGATGGTAATGGAGCCTTTGGATCCAAGCTGGAGGTCGTAATGGGATTTGGGTTTCCATTTTGATTCAATCCATACTCTGAGCGGTTGTTCTAATGGAAAAATGCCTATAAATTTACCTATTATCACATGGTATCTCATTCCATGTGCTCTTTTATTAATCCTTTCTGTCGGCGGGGTAATGCAAGGTATTTCCATGGTTTTTTGTATACAGGTACTGGTATTCTATGTACCTTTTCTATGTCCACCATTGTATTCTTTGGTTTCTTGGTTGATTGTTGCTTCCAGGATCAGGATTTCAGCGGTGCCAATGTGCAAGGTTTTTTATGTGCCCTTGTCAGAAGGGCCTTTGATGTTGAGCACGTTAAGAATAGGATGGGAGGGGCTTACTACCCCGCCCCCTAGTGCTTCTATACACCTGGTCAAGATCTCTGGCTGAATCTTGTAAGTATGCAGTTCAAGGAAGGTTCTATGGTACCGTTTTTGTAGTCATTAAAGCCAAACCATAGTCATTCCTTAAAAATTGCAAATCTCTTGTTCATCTTGGAATAGACATATTCCAAGCATTAGCATAAAGGGGCATATGTTGATTGGGAATATCCGATACCTTATTTTAAGGATTGGATTATGAAGTTTGATAGAAACTGTGAGGTGTTAATTAATTCTCTTGGAGGAACAACTCCAATATTTCGGGTAGAGGCAATGGTTAAAGCCTATAAGAAGTGGAAAAAGGTGTTATTGATGATTAAAATCCCAATATAGAAAAGGATTTTGATAGATATGTAATTATTTTTTATAGTGTGAATTTGTTTGGACTCCATAGGACATTTAGAATCTTTGTTTATATGTGATTTTGGGCATGCCATGGATTCCACTTGATAGTATTTTAGTTGTATGCACTCTTTCTGTATACCCATGAGAGACTTTGCATACTTGTGTATAGTGGATTTTAGGGTTGCAAGGTCTCCACTGTATTCTATCATGTATGATAGTATGTGATTGACATGTAATCAAAGACATCAACCTCCCTATGTATCTTGATGTTGGTAGAGCCTATTGTTGAACTATGTTGTCTTGACCTTAACCAAAATGCACCCTTCAGTCAAGGGAAAATATTTTTTAAGAATGGGAAGCTTCTATACCTTATTTTAACACTTAGAATAGGAACTTTCATAAAAACTATAAGGTTTTGATTAATGTTCTTGGACAACAAACTTCGATATTTCAGATAGTGGCAAGGGATTTACCATGTTTGTTTATGTATTTTAGGGAAGATATGAAATCTACTTGAATTTTTTTTTAGATGTATGCGACCTTGCAATATACTTGAGAAACTTTGCATATTTGTGAATTTTGGTTTGGATTCACAAGGATTCTTGTGAATATACATATGCAAATAGTGAAATTGATTTTTTTTTTATGAGTAAACTGGGGTTTTGGTTTTGATTGGGCATGTAAATTTCTCAATGGGCATATAAACTAAAAAATGTTTGGTTTCAATTCATATTAGGGCATAGAAATTATTGAAAAATAGGGAAACTAGCATGAGAGGATTTGGTGTAAATACCTCACAATGAAGAGATTTATACCCAAGGTGGAGCCTATTTTCCTTTTATCACCCAAATCGTGTTCACCCTTGCTTGTTTTGGTCGGCCCAAACACATTGTTGTGGAGAAAATGGCGGGCTCTTCCTATTTTAAGCATAAATCATGGTTTACATAACGCATGGCATTTTTGTACACTATAACATGTGTGTGTTTTAGAGAAACATAACACACACATATTTTACTTAACTATCCTAATTGGAAAGCATGTTCGCAGGCTTAGGACTAGGCTTGGAAAGTTCAACATTGCTTGGGATTATTTATGTTTTATGGATCTTGAATCATTGGCTTCAATCTACCATTGCATCTAAAAGGTCCTTCAACTTTGTGCACTCACCTTGTAATGCGACAAAATTTATCCCTTACATAGTTTTGAAACTCTCATTTGTCTTGAAATGATGAGCCTCCTTGTGATTCATGATTGAAAATAAAATATGATACTCCATCTCTCTTAGAAATTTCTTGCAACAAAAGTGTTGTGAGTGGATATCTTTCATTGAAGTCAAGTTTGAGCATAGCAAAAAAATTTGGCATCCCTAATTCTATGCTCAATAAACGCATCATAGTTACTAAATGATTGCACATAATTATGAATCCTATTGTGTAAAACCACCTAAATCTTCCCGACATTGAAATAAGGATTTAGTACCACACTATGGATTCCCCATCCATGGGACAATGATCAATGATGAAGTCATTAAAATATCAATCATTGAGAGATACTTTCACCATAATAACGCAAGTGTTATCTTCCATGGAGGCCCACAATTTATTTAAATGCATGCATCATGTGAAATTATAAAAATGTAACAAAACTAAAAAACATGGAATAGTAATCAAGTGACCATGTTTAAAATTAAACATATACATTTAGGGTTGAGGCCGCCCCTATGTTAAGCTATGTGGTTGTTCAAGTGAATAAATTCAAACTACAAGCTTTAAGCTCAATCTTATTACTGCATATCACTATATTCCTTTTATAGTTGACAATCTCTTCCACTTCCCTACACACCAAAAACCCAGTAACTTAAACTTATTTTCTTAAAATCACTTGATTGATATTCATCCCTTCTAGTGGTTTTGAAAGCATGTATAAAGAGTCAAATTTCTTAAGTCCCTTCTGGGATTAACCTAGAAGAATATAAATTGGCACTTAAACAACTAATGTGTGTCAATAACTTATGGGTGAAGGCTTCAAATCAGGATGATAATTAGAGTGAGATCACTTAGCAACAAAAAAGTGTCAATTTGAGAATTCAATCCTTAACTAGAGTATATATTATAAGATGATAATGATATCTATCTTTTCTCTCAAATGATGTTAATTGGAAATAAGGGATCCCAAGATATCATTATCTTCAATTCATTTAAGGATTTTATCCTTCTATGAATATCAAATGATCACCTTCTAAATTACAATTAGTCACTTTGGTTCTTTCTTCAAAATAGTGGCAAGAGGTTAAACAAAAGAAGAGAAAAAAAAATAAAGGGTGAGAAATAACATATAAATTTGTTAGGTAATTTGACTCTTGTAAGTGTAGTATGAACATGTGTTAATGTACATGTTTATATACTTAAACATTATATAGTGAGATTAGTTAGCCACAATAAGTATCAATTTGAGAATCCAATCCTTCCTTAGGGTATATATTAGAAGATATCCATACTATTAGTTAAGTTACCTCTTCTTCAAAATAACGGTAAAGGGATAAAAAGAATAAGGGAAAATGAGAATAAGTGCATTATGTACATTTTCTTATGTAAGTGTTGTATACAATTGTACTTATTTTTGTAGTATTGGGTTTTGGTCACATGTAGAATGTGATTTAATTTGAGAATATAATAGATATTTGTGACTTTTTCCTCTAAAAAAATGATCTAATAATTGATAGGTCTTTCAACATGGAACAAATGTTACCTTATATGACAACATCTTCCCGATATTGGGTTGTGGAGCACCTTTCTCCTCTGCATGCAATAATTTTAAGGGTCAAAATGAATTTTAAATTACTTTTTACCTTTTGTAAACCTTGCTACTCTCCGTGTAATCATAAAAATAACAAATAACACAACATGCCTCAATGTGTTGAATCATAATCCTAAAAAATAAGAAATAACACAACATGCCTCATTGTGTTGTATCATAATCCTAAAAAGCAAGTTGTCGTATTAATTTTTTATATAAAATAAGAATAAAAATAAAAATAAGAAAAATAAGAAAAAAAATGCATGAATAAGAGTGCATGCATCAATGTCTTGTAGCATATTGGTGAGAGGGATGTATGATGTAGTTTAGTGGTGAAACATTTGCATATTTAATCCCTCTCAGGGATTTGTATGGAGTTAGATGGACTCTATAACAGTAAATGGATTAATTTTTTTATAAAAAAACTAAAAATAATAATTAATAAATTTTAAATTTTAAAAATGATAAAATTAAAAAAATTAAAAATAGGAATTTGTTTGGTTTCATCTTCCTGAGAGGGAAGTGTCAATCTATCACTTCAAAAAAAATAATAAAATATTAAAAATAAAAATAAGAGCACATTGATGAGTGTGTTGTAGCATAATGTTGATAGAGATGTGTGATGTATTTTAGTGGTGAAGGATTTGCATATTTCAAATCACTCTTAAAGCTTTGAATAATCCAAGTTACATGGATTAGATGGATTAAAAAAAAATTATAACAAATAAAAAAATAAGAATGCATGAATAAGTGTGATGTACCATAGCCGTGAGAAAGATGTATCATGTAGTTTAGTGGTAAAAAAATTACAAATTTAATTTAATCCATATTACTAAATAAAGAACAATAAAATAATCTTACATCAAACATTGTCATTTATAAAAGCAATAACTAGTCAAATTTATTTTAAATAGATATGACATTAAGATTATTGTTAACCATTAAAAAGTTATATATTTTTGTTTACTCGATAAATAACAAATTATTTCAACAAATAACAAATATTTTTAGCATTTTCATGGTATGGGTACAATGAACTTCCTTTTTTCTTCAGCTTAAAATTAGGTGAGGATGATGTCCCATGCATGCAAATTATATATTTAATTCCACCTTTACATTTTCAAACTATCCAACTTTAAAAAAGGACTAAATGAAAATCCAAAGAAAGGATTTTTTCAAATTAGGATGATTATTAGAGTGAGATCATTTAATAACAAAAGTGGCAATTTGAGAATCCAATCAGGGATGATTTTAAGGAGCCATACTTATTTAAAATTGTATAAATGTTGGCGAATATTACCAATTATTAAAATGCCAACTATTAAATGATTGGCGATATTTTTCAAAAAGTATTTTAATTTCCAAGGATTTTATATCATTTATATAATAATTTGGCGTTTTTTAGGGTGAAAACATTTTACCCCATCAAAATTGGGCGAAACAAGGCTTCAAAAAATGCAAAATGGCGAATCTTTTTTGGGAGAAAAACATGAAAAAATAGCCCACTGGGCTAAAATTCGCCCCTAAAATTATCCCTGAATCCAATCCTTTACTAGAGTAAGATGATATCTATATCTATCTTTTCTCCCTAAGGATGCTAGTTGGAAATAAGGGATCCCAATATATCATTGGATTCAATTCATCTAAGGATTTGATCCTTCTATGAATATTAAATGATCACCTTCTAAATTACAATTACTCACTTTGACCCATTCTTCAAAGTAGTGGCAAGAGGTTAAACATAATAAGAGAAAAATAAAATAAAAGGGTGAGCAATAACATATAAATTTGTTGGGTAATTTGACTCTTCTAAGTGTAGTGTGAACATGTGTTAATGCACATGTTCATATACTTTACTTAAACATTATATAGTGAGATTAGTTAGCCACAACAAGTATCGATTTGAGAATCCAATCCTTCTTAGGGTATATATTAGAAGATATCCATACTATTAGTTACTTTGCTTCTTCTTCAAAACAATGGGAAAGGGATAAAAAGAGTAAGGGAAAATGAGAATAAGTGCATTATGTACATTTTCTTATGTAGGTGTTGTATACCCTTGTACTTAAATTTTTAGTATTGGGCTTTGGTCATATGTAGAATGTGATTTAATTTGACAATATAATAGATATTTGTGACTTTTTCCTCTAAAAACTGATATAAGAATTGATAGGTCTTTCAACCTGGAATGTTACCTTACATGACAACATCTCACCCATATTGGGTGTAGAGCACCTTCCTCCTCTGTGTGCAATAAATTTAAGGGTCAAAATGAATTTTTTTATTTTTATTTTTGGTAAACCTTGCTACTCCAAGTGCAATCATAAAAAATAAAATTAACAAATAATAGAGCATGCCTCAATGTGTTGTATCATAATAGTGAAAAGGAAGTTGTAGTATTAATTTTTTTATATAAAATAAAAATAAGAATAAAACTAAAAAATAAGAAAAATAGAGGGTATGCATCAATGTCTTGTAGCATAGTGGTGAAAAGCTTGCATATTTAATCCCTCTCATGGATTTGTATGGAGTGAGATGGACTCTGTAATAGTAAATGGATTAATTTTTTTATAAACCAGCGTAGATCCAGCTTTACCCGGCTCTATCATGCGCCGAGAGGGATCAAATATTTCGAGGTGCAAACCCTGCTTCAAATAAAAACTAAACTAAGCTTCCTTTGACACAACCATCAAACCTCACTGCTAGCTCCTTACCTCAACCCAAAAATAAAAAATGAGATTCTTTTGAGACAACCATCAAACCTCAAACTGCTAGCTCTTTCTGGCATATCGTATTTATTCTAGAACACATGCATAGGCAGATGCCAATTTCGTTTAACGATCCAATTTCATTTATACAACACATGCATAGGAAGATACCATTTGTACAACAAATACACAACTCTCTGCAAATGATTTTTACAAGTTTTTACAACTTCATATGAACCTCATGGTGGGTACTGTTCATATAAAGAGCAGAGCAGACTAAGGCCGAAAATCCTCGTTACTGGAAGCTGCCCTTGTATCTATCCTTCTCTGTCTTTTCACATGTTTCATTTTTAATGTATATTCGCTTTGCTGCGGGTTAAAGCTTGTTATGTGAACTGTAGAGAGGAATCGTGTTGCCCAGATTTTGATATAATTTGTCCGAAGGAAGCCTCCTGTTTGCAGGCGAAGCAACTGCAAGTTTGCTGGAAGAGAGTTGCAGTAAATGACAGGCATGCAGATTGTAAGTATAAGTCTGCAGGATATGTAGAACGGAATGTACAAAATGGGTATTTGTACATACAGCTGCAGTGAATTGAATGGAACAAACGTATGAAGGGTTAAGGCCTCAGGGCGACCTGCGCAACAACCCACAGACACCATCCAGCACCGCTGGTATTTTTTTTGCCAACATTTTGTTTCTTTACTGTCATACCTAATATAATAATGAGAAGCAAAATCAACTAACTCTAACAGAAATTCGGCAAACCTTGCATTTTTAAAATGATTTCGCACATTTGGGATTCATATATCGCATAGTCCACGTGCAATTGGATCGATGGCAAAACTTATTCTTGAGTGGGAGTTTTAGCCTTTAACATTTAATGATCTTTTGACAGTTTTTTAAGGGAGAAGGATTCTGGTGCTCGCCATCAATCACAGAAATGGACTACCAGGGAGAATACATCAAATACTATAATAATCTACTTGTATCAGTTTTTATTATTCAATCGTTTCTCATATGCATACTTATATAGAAACTTAAATTATACGCATTCGCATACCTGAGACAAATCTGTAATTGCTCTCAGCCTTATTCCGAAGGTCCAGCTTTTACGTATTGTTTTGAAGTGTGTATAGGTGTTTTGATTTACTTACAAATATATATATACACCTAATATTATTAATTATTAAGCCGACTTGTATATATATATATATAGATATATAAGCCGACTTTTTTATGTGACACGTGTCATCTCCACGTTGAGCACGGAATCACACTTCTACCTCATACCGGGCTGTAGAATACGCCTCTCGGCGCAATAAACTAAAAATAATAATTAATAAAATTTAAATTTTAAAAATAATAAAAAAAATTAAGAATTTGTTTTGTTTCATACTCCTCAAAGCAAGTGTCAATCTATCACTTTAAAAATAATAATAAAAGATTAAAAATAAAAATAAGAGCACATTCATGAGTGTGTTGTAGCATATTGTAGAAACTTGTGATGTATTTTAGTGGTGAAGGTTTTGCATATTTCAAATCACTCTTAAAGCTTTGTATAACCCAAATTAGATGGATTAGATGGATTAAAAAAAGTTTATAACAAATTAAAAAATAATAAACAATTAAAACAATTAAAAAAAAATGTATGAATACTTGTGTTGTATTAAAATTAAGAGTGCATACATCACTTGTTGCAACATAAGATGATGGATCTATACTCAAATATAGATTTTAAAAATATATAAATAAAATTAATTAAAAAATAAATAAAATAAAAAATAAAAATGCATGAATAAGTGTGATGTACCATAGGGGTGAGAAAGATGAATCTGGTAAAAAATTTATAAATTTAATTCCTTTTAACAATTTATAATAAGTGAGTTAGATAAATCTATATTACTAAATAAAGAACAATAAAATAATCTTACATCAAACATTATCATTTATAAAAGCAATAACTAGAATCAAACTTATTTTAAATAGATATCACATTAAAATTATTATTAACCATTAAAAAGTTATATATTTTGGTTTAGTCAATTAATAACAAATTCTTCAAACAAATAACAATTATTTTTAGCATTTTCATGATATGGTACAATGAAGTTCTTTTTTTTCCATGAACAAATTCTTCCAAGAAATTAACAAATATTTTTAGCATTTTCATGACAGGTACAATGAACTTCCTTTTTTCTTCAGCGTAAAATTAGGTGAGGATGATGTACCATGCCTGCAAATTATTTATATCTAACTCCACCTTTCCATTTTCAAACTATCCGAGGATGATGTCGCATGGCTATAGACTATATATATTTAACTCCACCTTTACATTTTCAAACTATCCAACTGAGTTCTCCTCTGCAGCTTTATGTGCAAAGCTTTGCAGCTTTATGTGAAAAGCTTTGGGTAACACTCGATAAAAAAAATTGGTGTATTGGAAGTATAGCAATGGAGGTACTGCCGATCGATCTGGTCCGAAAGTGCTTGGTGAGAGTGCCCTACGCATCACACCATAACCTGAAAGCTGTATGCAGAAGCTGGCAAGCTATGGTATGTAGCCCTAACTTCTACGCTGGCAGAAAGATATCCGGAACGAGCGAGCAGTTCATATGCTTGATTCAAAATAAGAATGTTCATGGGGTAACAAGGATATATGATCCTTTGAAGGACACCTGTAAAAGGATATATGATCCTTTTTTTTAATTGTGTGGAGATTAAACTTTGATCTGTGGAATTCCACCATCATATTATGCATGTATGGTACATATGCTTTATTTATGATTTTTTTAGTTATTTAAAATTTTATCAACAAAACAAAACATATTGAATATTCAGATTTTATATTTTAATTTTTTCAAAAATTCTAAATAAAACATATTTATATTTAATATTTAAAAATTAGAATTTTGATTTATGATTTTAAAATATTGATTTTCAAAAATAAAACATTTTTAATAATAATTTTTCAAACTAAAATTATATAAATTATTTTACATAAAATTATAATGCAACATTTAAATTTCCAAAAAAACATGGGAAAACTATATCCAATCAAAGGTAACATTAATAAATGTCATTTTAATATGATCTTGGAAATGATGTACATAAGCAAAAACATTCGGCTCTAAAGCAAACACAAGCATTTTAAGTCAACTTCCACTTGTAATCATATCTTTTCCATTTTGTTTTATTGTTCTTCTAAACAAAATCCATGATTGTCTAAATTTTAGAAGTGGTATCCAATCATAAAGACCAAATCATCAAGTTAATCCCATGGAAGGTCAAAGAAGCAATAAATAAGTAAATGGAACACCAAAGAAACAATAAATAAGTAAATCGAAGAGCACCATCCGTAAACCTTACTATCACAAATAAATTACATGGAAGCTTCATATAAGATTGTTTTTTAACTCTGTAGTGTCCCCGGTTACCTCGGTGGCATTTGGAGGCAAGGGGAGAATTTTTGGAACAACCAAATTGAATTTTTCTTTAATACAATTTTATTATGCCTTCATTCATCAAAACGAGTATTGGAAGAACCTTCCATCAGATCTCGCTTCCAAAATTCACTCAAACAATCCATCCTAAATGTTTAGCTTGGCCTAAGGACCAAATCCACGGCCTTAATTTCATCCCATCCCTTAATTAAGCTTAGCAATATGATCTGTTGGTTGATAATCAATCCCAACGACTTAGTTACTTCTCTAACCCTTTTTTAACAATGAAAAGGGGGTCTTGGGGGGGTGGGGGGGGGGGCGGGTGGGTGAGCATGAACACGAGTGCAAGGGTTTGTTTGTATAGGTGTGGGCATAGGGAGAGTGTCAGGGGGGCTACAAAACCCTTGTTTCCTGAGCATGGCAGGGATGGCTCCTCGGAGCCAGGTACCCAAGGAGGAAGAAAACGGAAGTGGGGACAGGAAGAGGGATGAAGACGGGAGAGGTAGACAATCAGGCCAAGGAGGGTGTCTTCCAAAATCCCTATCTATTCAAGCCATCCAGATAAAATCCCAGAAGGTAAGGGGCAAGATAGAGATATGGAAGGAGAAGGGTCTCATCGAGAAATTTGTTGGGGTGTGGCCAAGGGAGAGGGATCTTGTTCACTGGATCAAGACTATGTGGAACCCTAAAGGCCACTACGATATACATCTAGGGTCTAAGGGTTTCTCATAATCATTTTCTTCAATCAAGAGGATAGGGATTGGGTTCTGGAGGGAGGTCTGTATTTTTACTTTTCACCAGGATTATACCTCCGGCCCTCGAAAGAACGATTTAATCTGGAAACTAAAGATATGGGGGTTGTTCCTATTTCGATCGGTTTGTTCTCTTTTCCCTATGAATACTGGGCTTTGGAAACCCTGTAAGACATTGGTAATACCTTTGGGGAGTTTGTGAAGGTGCATAAGCAAACCAAACATGAAAGACACACAACCTTTGCACGCATCTATGTATACATCAGGGATAATTTTAGGGGCGAAATTTATCCCATGGGCTATTTTTAGGGGGTTTTGTTGAAAAACAGATTCACCATTTTGCAATTTTTGAAGCCCTACTTCACCCAATTTTGATGGAGTAAACTTTTTCCACCCTAAAAATCGCCAAATTATTATAGAAACGATATAAAATCCTTGGAAATTAAAATATTTTAAAAAAAAATATCGCCAAACATTTTATAGTTGGTGTTTTAAGAATTGATAAGATTCGCCAACATTTATACACTTTTAAATAAGTATGGTTCTTTAAATTCATCCCTGGTATACATGGATCTATCAAAAAAATTACCAGAGGCAATAATCCTGAATTGGGATGATGAAGAATGGATCCAACCCATTGACTATGAGCAACTTCTATTCCAATGTAGACAATGCCATGAATATGGACACTTTGGGGGGAACTTCCCAAAGACAGTTCAATCTCATCCTGTCCCAAGCCAACGTCAAGGAGGAGAGCTTGATGGGGAATGGTTTAGACAAGTCGAAAATAAGAGGAGAAGCAGGGCAGGTGGTCTCACAAAACCTCAAAAGGAAACCCCAGAAAAGAAACCCAGCTCCAATAACCCCTTCAAGATCTTGGAGGAGGAGGGTGTTGAAGGGGGGATTCTAAAAGAGGGGGACTCATCAGGGCACCAGGTAGAGAAAACAAAGGAAGCAAATGACGAATGGGAGCAACAGACCCCGATGGAGGTAGTGGACTAATATGAGGTAGAAGAAATGGAGTTGGGAGAGTTGGATCTGGACACAATTGAGGAAGGCTTCGGAAAGAAGGGACATGGGTATGTTTCTCGCAAACAAATTGAGATTCTCCAAGAGGCTATTATTAGAACTCGAGCACATCAAAATATGGGGAACGCAGCAGAATCACATAAAGGTAGTAAAATGAAATCATTGGATGAAGAGATGAAGAGGGGAAGTAAAATGACCAAGCAACTAATTGTAGAGGTAGGTGTAAAACACATCAAATCATATCAATACCCAAAAATCAGGGATTCCTTCTCTGAGGAAACCAAATTTATTCAATGAAGATAATATCCAAGAATATTAGGGGGTGCAACCACCCTAGGAAGTGGAAAAATTTACCTAGAAATATTAAGAAAGAGAGACCACTTATCATTTTACTCCAAGAAAAAAATGCAGTATACAGGACTTTATTATATAGGACTTTACAGTAGATTCTACTTTATTCTGGTTTTTCTACTTTTCCTACTTTTCTATGAATAAGATAAAATCTAGTCAACTAGGAAACTGGGAGCTTTTGTTTCCAACCCATCCTCCATTAGTTTTTCTCCATATTCTAGGATTAGCATGTTTTTTCCATCTTCTTGACAACTCACTCATGCATTTTCCAACTTGTGAGGTCCTTGATAGATTTGGGGAGTGCTTTAGCCACATATGGGGGTTTGCTATATTTTGGTAAGTCATCCTTTTTGAGTTTTATGAGTTGTTTCCATACAATTGGATTTTCCTATGAGGGATGTAATATTTATGTACACTATTATTCATCATTATTCAATGGAAGGATACACACCAATATTCATCTCTTCATTCATGTGATTCAGTCTCTTTTCTTCTCTCTATTTTTCCTGTGTATGCTTGTGAGAATTCTTAGTAGCAAGATCTATTTCCTGTGCTTCTTCTTAGCATCATAGCTGATAACATTGATCTATTATAGATTCAATATTTACTTCTTCATTGAAGGAGAAAGCATTCAAATCAATGAGGGTAGCAACAACATGAACTGTATGAGAAACTTCTTCATCATGATCAACTTCATTAGAGAATGTAGAGGCCAATAAATCTTGAGAGAGAGAACAAGAGGAGATGCTAGGTTCACTCCATGCTTCATCTTCAATTTCCTGCAAACCAAAAGCTTTGTCCAAAATTTTCCAAAGCTCAAATGGAAATTCAGCAGAATCTATGAGATGATATATATTTGGAGACATTCCCAAACACATAATTCCATAAGCTCTATCACAATTATTTATCCAATCAATCTTCTCTTCAAAAGACTCAGGTTCATTCAATGCACCAATGGAGACATCAAAGAGACATTTCCTCTTCAAGTATGCACTCATCTTTGGCTTCCAATACACGTAGTTGAAAGAAGATAATAGAGGAACTTTTGAATCCATATTGAAGTTGTTGATATGCTCTAAGAGATACTCTCTGCAACCTGCAAAACAAACTAGGAGAAAATATTGTAAGCTAGACAAGCTCTTCTTCAGAGAGGGATAGGAGACTAGATGCGCTCCTCAACTCTGTAGAACTTGATCAACCTTGCTGCTGTAGAAGATGGCAAGGTTGTGCTCCCTGTAGCTCTGATACTGTGTAGAAACAATAGATCAATGCTATGAGCAATGATGCTAAGAAGAAGCACAGGAAATAGATCTATTATTTCTACATGGTATCAGAGCTACTGGGAGCACAACCTTTCCATCTTCTACAGAGTATCAAGGTTGATCAGTTTCTATAGATTTGAGGAGCGCATCCAATCTCCTATCCCTCTCTGAAGAAGAGCTTGTATAGCTTACAATATTTTCTCCTAGTTTGTTTTGCAGGTTGCAGAGAGTATCTCCTAGAGCATATCAACAACTTAAATATAGATTCAAAATTTACTCTACTATCTCCTTTCAACTATGTTGATTAGAAGCCAAAGATGAGTGAATACTTGAAGAGGCAATGTCTCTTTGATGTCTCTATTGGTGCATTAAGTGAACCTGAGTCTTATGAAGAGAAGATTGATTGGCTTAATAATTTTGATAGAGCTTATAAAATTATGTGTTTGGGAATGTATCCAAATATATATCATCTCATAGATTCTGCTGAGTATCCATTTGACCTTTGGAAGAATTTGGACAAAGCTTTTGGTTTGCAGGAAATAGAAGATGAAGCATGGAGCGAACCTAGCATCTCCTCTTGTTCTCTCTCTCAATATTTTTTGGCATCTACATTATATGATGAAGTTGATCATGATGAAGAAGTTTCTCATACAGTTCATGTTGCTGCTACCCTCTTTGATTCGAATGCTTCCTCCTTCAATGAAGAAGCAAATATTGAAGAGCCATCTTTTTATGTGTCTCTTGAAGGTGATTTTTCTTCTTATGATACTAATGATGAAAAAGAAGTAACATACAGAGCTTCTGTTGATATTTATTATTATCCTATAACCCATTCATTGTTCTCTAAATCTCCTATCTTAGATTCTGAGATCTATGAGCCAGATTCTTCACACCTTGTGCATACCTCTCTCATTAATAGTGTGCAACCCAGTGATTTCTAGGATGTTTTCTTAGCCAAATCAATGCTTATTTATGTCATACCACTTACCTTACTTCATCTCATGTGCTTCAACATCTCCTCCTTTGTCCTTGGCATCAATAATCAGAGCCTTCTTGAAGATTGTGAACATCTCATTCTTTCCTCCTTTCATACAAAGGATTCATTACCAGTGTATTCCTATGAGTCTATTGATATGCTTATATGTGATCCTTTGGATTATTATTTAGAAGCATATTTTCAGGTTTATACACATATAATAACACCATCCATAGCATCTACCATACCTCTGAATAATCCAAAGACTATGCAAATCCCAAGCTCACTAGTTGATTCCTCATTGGTCTCTTATGTAGTGATATTTATATTACATGGTTTGAAGTCTTTCCTATCTTTCAGTGGTTGGTTATCCATGTCCTTAGTAAGATTTGGACTGATATTAAACATGTGTGGATCTATTCTAGACACTTATGGTTCAGATCTTATGCCCATCCATCATTCACATTTTTACACCTATCAGTTTTCCCCAGTTGCTCATAATTTTCCTAGTCTAGCCCTATATCCTCATGGAGCCATTGAAGCCTTTTTCTTTGTTGTTACATATGCTAATGTTTCTGATATATCAGATTTTTATCAGCATCATATGAGATTGATATAGGTGCTACATCAGATTGGAAGATTGACATGTGATTCACATCACAATTTTGCAACTATTCAGGGAATTAGGTGTGAAATATATTGCCTTATTTTTTGTACTCTTTGGAAAGGAGTATGCACAGATCTCTTTTGCATTTAAGATTATGTTTGCAGATCAGGGTTTGACAGCAGCAAGAATCATTCAAAAATGCTCCTACTTTATCAGTTGATGAGATACAGGGAGTCTCTCCTCTTCCTTCTTGTAGTTTCTACACTCCATGGCATGATCATGGAGTTCATGATTTCTTTGGCAAGTACTTCATCCAGAAGCAATTCATTCAGCTCATTAAAGTGCAGATGAAGATATGTTGAAGACATATTTCAAACTTTGTGCCTTGTCCTATCTTGAGGGAGGATTTTCTCGATGTGGTTTTGCCTCTTTCCTCACTTTTCTGGACATAATAATTGTTATAGGGTGACCATAGCCTTGTTGGGCCCTATATGCATCCTTATTTTTTTTCATACCATCATAAATTCAAACTTATAGAGGGGTGTTGGAATATATTAAACCCACTCATAACTTATGATAAAATAATTAATCATTATTTGATTAATTAGTCACCCACTAGCTTAATTAGTTGGCATCCACTTGCACCTTAAAGTCAATACATGCCATCTATATCCTAGTGTTGCAGCTGTAACTATTTTCCCAAATTTTAAAATTTTGGACCCTCCTTTTAATTTTATCTTGCCTGGATTTGTTTTTGATTGCTGAACTCGGTCGTTCCTCTACTACAATTTTGATTTTTGAGTTTGATTCAAGGTAAACCGTTTTCTTTTATTTCGAGGGTTAAACGATCTAAAAAGCCTTTGCTTAGCTGATGCTTTTTGACTTTGGAATTTCAAGTTTTGACTTGTAAATGTTTTTATTTATCATTGTCGAAAGTATTTTGAATAGTGAATCAGGGACGTAGTACTCTACACAGCCGCCATTGCAGAAACGAAATGATGAATGACTCGACGGACAGTTTTAATCCTCATCGATTCCATGGTTTTTATTGTTTAGACCTTTGATTGTTTTCGATGACTATGCTTTTTATTTTATCGAAATGTTTTTTAACTAGTGGTTAGAGCATTAGTCTCCTGTATCACCGTTGTTTCGGAGGATGAATGGAGAACGAGCCATTGGATAAGTTTAAATCCACCGATTCCGTGGTTTTATTGGTTCAAACTTTTTCCTTGTGATGATTTTTTTCTTTTTGTTTTCTTTATCGAGATGTTGTTTGACAATTGGTCGGAGATATAGTCTCAAGAGACGCCACCATTTTGGAAAACTTGTTGTTTGTCTTACCAACGCTGCAGAGATCCCTATTTTATTTTTGTCGATCCATAGTCTTAAAGTTCTCGATCGCTGAAGTTTTCATTGGATTGCGGAAGCAGTAGTTTGATTGTTACCCTCCATTGGAACTCCTCAATGAACTAATCGCCCGATGCTTATCTGTTCCGTTCGTCAATAATTTGTCCTGACTTTTGTCGATGTTTTCTTTTTGCTATGGAACCCTTAGTCCATGTGACTTCCGCCATTGCGGATCCTTAGCAAGTTGACCATCTGATGCTATAGTTGTTCTAATCTCTGAAGTGGTAGCTTTTAATGCTTTATTTCGTCGACGTTTTATGTTGACCTGGGATCCTTAGTCTTTTTGGTTTCCACCATTGCATTGGCTTAGTTAACTAACCTTCTGACTTGTAGTTTTTCCATTCATCGATGAGGAGTTTTATCTGCCCAATGCTTAGTTTTCACGCCGGTGAGGGTTTTTCCTGCTGTTTTGTGTGTGTTTTTACCTTATTTTATGGATGGTGGAGGTTTTAGATGCTTTTATCATTTTTGGGGTTTTCGCGATGAGAGCGCATTACATGGCCTCACTTTTTATGATTAGTTTTACTGTTAGTATGGTTTACATTTTTTGAAAAGATGCAATCTGAACTAACGATGAATTTTTCATTTTAATTGCAAACAGACTTAGAAGATTCTCTAGACCCAGTTTGATGATTATTGTTGTGAAGAAGGACAAAGCAGAAGGGATTTGGATGAAAAGTGATAGGCAAAGATGTTCTGAGATCAACGGGATCTTAAAAAGGACAAATAAAAGACAAAGTAGAATCAATAGCAGCAAAGGCCCAAGCTTGGAAAAGGTTCATCAGTTACCGAGCTGGTCATGTTTTTTGAAGTACTCATAAGTTTTAATCTGAAATGTAATGCATTATATGAATCATGAGCACTCAAAAAAGGAAAATATTGTGAGATTAAATGGTTGGGGGAGCCCAAAGGTCACCCAGGGGCGGCAGCCCAAGGGTTTTGTTTTTTTGTTTAAATATAGGAAATTTAGAGGGAATATGGGACTTTGTCCCAGACAAATTTGTGAGAATATGATGTAAGAAGAACTATTTTCTTTTGCATAAATAAATTACAAGTTTCCTGTTGGAAAAATATTTGTGGAATTTTTCAAGTGCCATGCCATGGATTTGTTGAATGTGAACTATTTCGTTTTCAGTCTTGTGTCCATGAACTATGAGATCATTCTAACTCTTTGAACCTATGTTATTATATGAATGCTCTCTAGTTTATTCTATGAATTTTCCACTATGAGTAATGAATGCTATTCATAAACAAGTGGCTATCTGGTTGTTCAAATATCTTTAAATGTTCATGTGTTCTGAAAGAAGTATCAACTATCTGTGATTTTTCTTAATGCATGTGCAAAACACATTACTCATTAAATGACAATCTTACTCCCTAGGGATAGGTTAGATAGTTAGTTTTAGTTTTCTTGTTGTGTGTGATTTAGATGCGAGAGAATTAAGATGAGAGGTAAGAACCTGCCCATCACATTGTGATCGCTCCTCATATTCTCTATCAATCTGCATTCTTAGATAGGCACTTGCATATCATACTAAAAAACTAAAAAACTAAAATATACATGGTGGACCAGGCTGTAACTGGTAAAACCCTTTGTTTTGGTTACTTGACCTACGGTAGCCAGATCGTAAACCAGATAGATTGCCCATACCAAACAGTAACGTGCTAGTTGGGAACATTTACTGGGGAGAACCCCTTGCTATTGTTTCCTATGATTTTCCAGGCCTCAACAGTTTTTGGTGCTAAAAGGAGGGCTATCAGTGCATGGCTAGCCGAGGAAACCCATTTTCTCGAGATTATTCTACCAGTGAAAGTTCTAAAAATAGTTTGTTTCCCGATCCAATTCCTGAAGAGAAAGGTAAGGAGAACTTATATTATGTCGATAACGAAGTAGTTAATGATCTAAGAAGACATACTAGGGAATATGTGAAGAAGATTGGAGGATTACCATTTATTCCAGTCTTTCCTAGAAGAGAATATAACAAAAAGATCATCCTATATTGGAAGACGAAGTGTTGGTTGGATATTTTGAAGAATTGGTAGAAACAACCTTACAGGAAGTTGTTCAACCTCTAAATCAGTTGGGCCCAGATACACCTTACGGTTCACTTGTTCAAACCCCTGTTCATTCACCACCTCATTCTCCACCAAGAATCATGGAAGGCGTAAATGCAAACCAGCCACCCAAACCACCAAATCCACCACCTGCTTGGAGGGCTAGGTCACCTCTAAACCTAGCACCTCCTTTACATGACTTACCTCAGAATTTTGAGAAAATGCTGCCCAAGTTTGACCCAAGTGAAAAAAATTTAGTAGATGATCATTTGCAAATCTTTTACTTGGATATAGAAGGGCTAAAGGCTAGAGATCATGAAGATGTAGTTTGCAGATTGTTTCCACATACCCTGAAAGGAGAAGCAGCCTCATGGTATTTTTCTCTGCCTGCAAACTCAATCCCAGACTGGGAAATTTTTGAAAAGATATTTAGAAATAAATATGCAACCCAGAAAACTCATGCAGCTCTAATGAAAGGGTTATGCACTGTGAAGAAACAAAGAAAAGAGAAAGTGCATAGTTTCACTCAGATGTTTGCTACTTATCTTAATAATTTTTCTACAACTGATAAGCCTTTTGATAAAGTTCTAATCGAATACTATACTTCAGATTTAGGGCCTGATTTGGCCATGTTTTCCAAGACGAAAGTCAAACCCACATTATTAGAAACTTATGAAGAAGTTGAGAGAGTAGAAGCTGAAAGAGAGAGCATAGAAGACTATCTTGAGCAATCGGGAGAAAACAAATTTGGTAAGAAAGCCTTATTATTTACTAATCCCAAGGAAGAGCAGTCACATGACTTTGAGGGGATGGTAAAAATGATGCAGAATATATCTAACATAATAATAGATTTGGAAAAAAAAAAGAAACTCATAAATATTTTAAGCCTTACTAAAAGAAGAGAGAGGAAAACAATCAACATAAACCTCCTCCACACAGTCCTGCAACAATGAACTTGACAGAGGTAGGTATGGATAACTTTTGCACTTTTCATCAACAGCCTCATTCTAAGAAAAAATTGTCCTCAATGGTTAAATTCGATGACAATAGTTATGAATTAGCTATTGGACTCTAAATTAATAGAATATGATAATGAAGAAGAAAAGAATAGTAAACCCACAGAAAAAGAAGAGGATGATGCTTTGGTTTTATGGGACAGTGTCTCACTTTTTGATACAGAAGAGGAAGAAATAGCAGAAACAAATGTGACAACAAGAAGTCAAGGTTTGTTAAGTAAAGACAGATCAGTAATCCCAAAAATTAAGAGACTTCAAGAGAACGTAAAGAAAATTTAGAAAAGCACCACAGCTGATAAAATACCTGAATTCTCCATTACGAGTCAGGATCCAAAGAAAATCAACATGCCTATCAAGCCCATTGAAGAGAAGACTGATGATGCAAAAAAGAATCTCAAAGAGCATAATATGGAGTATGACATTATGGATGATATTAAGAGGGCTAAGGAAAATATCTCGCTATTTGAAATGTGTAATATGCCTTAGCAGAAAGAAAGATTGTTAAAAGCACTTGAGATACCTGAAGAAAAGATCCCCACTGACAATCAACCGGAAGAAGAGGAAATTGGTGAAGCAAGTGTGGGAGGTAAGCCTAAATGAAAAACTCCACCATTTCTCCTGACTTTTGAAATTTTCAACCATAACGTACACAACTATTTAGTGGACTGAGGGGCATCATTAAATGTTATGCTACTTTCAGTCTGCAAAAAGATAAATGGACAGCCTAAACCATCTATCGGGCAGGTTATTCAGTTAGACAGAACAAATGTGAAGGTAATTGGGGAAATGGAGGATGTTTTGATTCGACTATATTCAAATGAAAAGGTATGTCAGTTCATAGATATTAAAGCTTATGGACTTGTTTTGAGTCGGGATTGGTCAGCAAAGCTAAATGGGTATTTTGCTTCAGATTGGTCACATTTGTGGTTGCCTTATAAGAGAAGTCCCAATCAAATTAAAGTATTGAGAGATCCCCACATGAAGAACAATGTTACTCAGCTAGAGGGTAAGAATGAACCATTGAATTCTTTATTGGGGAATTACTTCATTGAACTAGAACCAGGAAACTACCAAGCAGAAGAAGTTAGTAGCACACCAGAGACACAACTCAATGTCCTTCGGTTTTGACGGGCTGATGAATTTGATTGTAAAATAGTAGAATTAGTTTCAGATGTAGTTGTTGATTCAAGTACAATAGAAGTAGATAGTTTTTGGACGCTTTTTTTTATGGATCTAAAACTTTGGAAGGATTAGGAGCAGGTTGTGTCCTGATTGATCCAAAGAAGAATAAACATTTTCTTTCATGTAGATTAGAGTTTGAATGTATGAATAACACAGCCGAATATGAAGCATTAGTTCAAGGACTAAGAAAAGCAATTGAATTAAAAGTAGAAAATATGAAAGTATATGGGGATTCTGAAATAATTGTAAAACAGATTCGAAAATAGATACATTGTATCTCACCGCGTTTAAAAGCTTATCAGAATGAAGTATGGGATTTGCTGACAAATTTTTATGCATTTAATATTTTATCCATTCCTAGACTTAAGAATGTAGCAACTGAATTGTTAGCTACCTCAGCTGCAAGGCTCGTGCCTACAAATAAAAAGTGTGCTATTGAATTACTTTTCAGGCCTTTGGTTCCATACATGATTACTAATCTACGATTTTTTGATGATGATCAACAAATATTGGAATTTTTAATGAATGACAAAACTTTCAAAGGGGTAATTATCGATGACGAAGAACACCAAGCTGAGTTAAAATTTGACAACTTCATTCCTAAAGGGGTCAGAACTTTAGAGCAGATGTTTGATTTAGATAGCAAGTTCATAAGACCAGCAAATGTCAAGACTCACAGCGCGTCTTAGCAATTTGAGCTGATAAATTTGGGAACTGACGTTAAACCCAAATATGTAAATTTGGGAAAGTGTTGCTCCCTAGGTGAAAGAAATAAGTTCATTAGTTTGTTCAAATAGTACAAAGATGTATTTTCCTAGACATGTGAAGAACTTAAAACATATTATACCAAGATTATACAACACATCATTCCTATTAGATCTGTAGTCAAGCCTTATTAGCAAACTTTGAGCAATATGTATCCAAAACTGGAGCCGTTAATTTAGAGTGAAGTGAAGAAATTATTGGATGCCAAAATTATATTCAAAGTTAGACACTCATAATGGGTTTCAAATTTGGTACCAGTAAGGAAGAAATCTGGAGAAATCAGACTATGTGTGGATTTTAGAAACCTAAATCGTGCTTTAGACAAAGCCTAACTATCCAGTCCCACCCATGGAACAGATATTGCAGATCGTTTTGGGTTTTGATTTATTTTCGTTATTAGATGGATTCTCTGGCTACAATCAAGTGTTAGTAGCTGAAGAAGACAGACTTAAGGCTACATTCAGAACAAAATGGGGAACTTTTGCTTACAGAAGGATGCCCTTCAGACTCATTAATGTTGGAGCTACTTTCCAGAGGGATATGGATATAGCATTCTACGGTCTAATTGGCCATAGTGTTGTAGTGTATCTTGACGATGTAACGATATTTTCAAAGAAGAGAGAAGAACACGTATTCCCCTTAAAACAAATTTTTGAGCGTTGTCGAAAATACCGCATCTCACTCAATCCAAGGAAATGTGTGTTTGTTGTTATAGAAGGAATGTTGTTGGGTCACGTGGTTTCTAAAAAGGGGATCTCCATAGACCCATAAAGGATCAAAGCTATTGAATAGGTTTGTACCGAATTTCAATCAAATTGTTAAACCTTTGTAGCAAATGGTGAAAAAAAGTGTACAATTCAAGTGGAATGATGTAGAGAAGAACACATTCATTAAAATAAATACATCTATTGCTCATGCACCCTCTCTCAAAAGTCCATATTTTGAGAAGGATTTTTATTTTGTACACTTTCGCTTCTGACGATTCAGTAGCAGCGGTGCTTACTTAGAAGGAAGATGGGGGAGATGAGTTCCCCATGTCATTTATGGGAATTGGTCTATAGGGGGATGAATTGAATTAACTAGATGTAGATAAACAAGCTTATGCAATCTTCAAAGTGGTAAAACAATTTAGGTTGTACATACTTAAGAACTGAACAAAGGTAAAAGTTCCACACCCATCTGTGAGGTCTCTTTTCGAACGAAAGGAATTAGGAGAAAGAAGAGGCAACTGGGTAACATCTTTACAAGAATATGACCTCAAATTCAAACCATCATGCATAGTTAAAGGACAAGGATTGTGCAAATTAATGGCTGAAGGTAAAAACAATGAAGAAAATGATTGGGAAAATGAAGCTAAATTACATATGATGGATGTATGTCCTCCTTCCATAGCTCCAGATTCCTGGTACCGAGACCTTGTTCATTACCTTTAGGAAGGATTGTTGCCAAAACATTGGAATTCTAGACAGCGAAGAGAGTTGAGCCTTAAATCAGCTGCATATCATATCATTGATGGAATTTTATTCAAGAAGAATTATGATGGAGTCCTTCTCAAATGATTAGAGAAAGAAGACACAAAAAATGTCATAATAGAGTTACATGATGGGCCTGCTGGAGGCCATTTTTATGGAGATACGACAACCCACAAGATTCTCAGAGCCAGATACTATTGGCCCATGTTGTTCAAGGATGCTCATGCCCATGTTAGAAAGTGTGATATCTGCTAGAGGTGTGGGTGAAGACAAGCCAAAGCAGTAGGACCATTGAATCCTGTGATGATAACAGAACCATTTGAGCAGGGGGGAATTGATATCATTGGAGAAATAAAATCAAATTCTTCCTTGCAACAAAAATATATTTTAACGGCAACTGACTACTTCACTAGATGGGTCGAGGCCATTCCACTACGTAAGGTCAATGAAGATGTGGTCATGGATTTCTTGCAAGACCATATTATGACCAGGTTTGGGGTTCCAATTTCCCTGGTTTTCGATAATGCTACTTATTTTTCTTCTATTAGTTTAACTGCATTTGCTCATGAAAAAGGAAATAAGTTGCATTATTTTGCCAACTACTACCCAAAAGGGAATGGTTTGGTAGAATCTACAAACAAGAATCTGATTAGGATCTTAAAAAAGAATGTGATAGAAAACCATAGAAGTTGGCATTTAGCACTACCAAATGTTGTTTGGGCTGATAGGGTCACACCCGATAATTCCTTAAGTGTGTCACTGTATACCCTTGTTTATGGGAAAGAGGCTATACTTCCTCCTAACACTATGCTACCATCTTCCATAATAGCCCAAGAGTCTAGAGGCACAAATAACGAAATCCTGCAAATTATAGTCTATAATCTTTTGAAGGAAGAAGAGTCTAGATCTAGGGCCAAATAACTTTTTAAGCAATAGCAGGAAGTAGTGAAAAGGTGGGTTGATAAGCACAAAGCTGGAACAAAGGAATTTGAAGTAGGAGACCTCGTTCATAAGTGGAATCACCCGCATGATGAGAAGGGGAAGCACACGAGGTTTCAATAGTTATGGGTAGGCCCTTTTCAGATTGAAGCAAAACTTATCCCCTCAACCTACAAATTGCAAGATTTACAGGGGTGGGAAGAGAACTTACCAATAAATGGTTTAGTTCTCAAACCTTATTTTTCTTGATTTTTATTTCTTGATTACCTTGTACATAAATAAACTTATTTGATTGTCTATTTTTAATTGTTTTATTTCTGTTTTGCTTTAGTTTAGATTTTGATTGATTTCAATAAAAAGAGGAAAACTTTTGGTTGCATGGAGAACATCAGAATTCTGGATGAACTAAAATCCTTGATTATAAGACCGTGTACTATTGTGTTATCTGAAAGAATTTCTTCTAGTTTATCAGTTTTCTTGAATGGCTATGAACACATTGAAGTCCTACTTAATCCCTATAAAATAACTTAGGATCAAAAGTCTGGAATACTATTTTGAGGCTCCATCCATCTCACATTTAAAAATGTCCTAGGGGGTGATAGAAAAAGACCCATTGAAAGGAAGCAAGGTAAATAGTATATTATATATAACTAATCCCATGCCAAGAATTGAAATCCAAAAGGAAAATAAGAGTCAAAAATATCCTAAGAAAGATATATGCATCAAAACAAAGTACTGAACCATATAAGTACAAAATTGCCAAAGTTCTTCTCCGTCTGTGAGATGAAAATTAAATACATCTCTCACACAAAAGGACACTATGGATAGAGGACCCTGAATAAAAATTCAGAAAGAAAGGCATGCATGAGGACTCAAAAGAAAGGATAGAAGCCCAAAAGCACAAAAAGTGAAAAATGGCATGGGAATGAGGAACAAATGAATATTTTTGTTTACCATATGTTACAATCCTATAGTGTCCAAGATGCAAGCTACCTGAAGACAGAGGTAAAAAAATGAAACTCACATTCTTGGCCTCAAAAGAGTTATCTTGGCTTTGACATTTTAGTTTCCATTTTCCTAAATTGGACTATCATCAATGATTAAAAGTACATATATTTTCCATTTGGGAAATACAGACATCTAGAAGAATTCAACATGTTGGTTTTATTAACAAACAGTCTGTTACTTAAGGAAGAAATTGTCCAGAGATCTAGGTTCACAGGTAGTCGCCAATTGTTGCAGCTGCAACTATTTTCCCAAATTTTAAAATTTTGGACCCTCCTTTTAATTTTATCTTGCCTGGATTTGTTTTGGATTGCTGAACTTGGTCATTCCTCTACTACAATTTTGAATTTTGAGTTTGATTCGAGGTAAACCGTTTTCTTTCATTTCAGGGGTTGAACGATCTAAAAAGCCTTTGCTTAGCTAATGCTTTTTGAATTTGGAATTTCAAGTTTTGACTTGTAAATGTTTTTATTTATCACTGTCGGAAGTATTTTGAACAGTGAATTAGGGCTGTAGTTCCCTACACAGCCGCCATTGCAGAAACTAAATGATGAATGACCCGACGGACAATTTTATTGTTCAGATATTTGATTGTTTTCAATGACTATGCTTTTTATTTTATCGAAATATTTTTTAACTAGTGGTCGGAGCATTAGTCTCCTGTATCATTTCCATTTCGGAGGACGAATGGAGAATGGGCCATTGAATAAGTTTAAGTTCGTCGATTTCATGGTTTTATTGGTTCGAACTTTTTCCTTGCGATGATTTTCTTTTTCTTTTTTTTTTGCTATCAGGATGTTGTTTGACAGTTGGCCGGAGTTATAGTCTCAAGTGATGCCACTATTTTGGAAACCTTGTTGTTTATCTTACCGACGTTGCAGAGATCCTTATTTTATTATTGCCGATCTGTAGTCTTAAAGTTTTCGATCGCCGAAATTTTCATTGGATTGCAGAATCCATAGTTTGATTGTTACACACTATTGCGGCTCCTCAATGAACTAATCACCAGATGCTTAGTTGTTTCGTTCGCCGATGGTTTGTCCTGACTTTCGTCAATGTTTTTTTTTTTTTGTGAGTAAAGCTGTACAAAAACTAAACAAATTAAAAAAAAAAGAATATAACGACCATAATGGTTAAAAAAAGATATAAAAATATGAAAAAAAAATCCAAAAAGAAAAATAGAACTGATATCCATAAAAAGTATGACAGGGAATCAACACTTCGAACACCAACATCACGCCCATCAACATAACACCATCGATCGTTCACATGATCAACATCGACCAATGACCTCGAAAGTCACATAACACCTTCATGACTACAAGCACAAAAATCAAATCACCATTAACGAAAACTCAAGTGCTCATGCTGAACCATCACATCTGCCATTAATACACCCCTCGACAGAAATGTCAAATGCATCAACTGTAAATACTGGACCACAAAAGGATCATTTACTGTATTTCAAACAGAGAGACAAACTTAGCAACTAAAAGACTAAAAACCTAGAATATCAAAGTAATGTCGACCAGAAAACCGACAAAATGGTGCCTAAACAAACAAGAGTTGCAACCAAGTCTAAAGAACTACAAATCGTGGAGACACCATTAATAAGGAGACTAACAAATATCAAGAACGATAAGGTTTAGGAGAGTTGATGGGAAAAACTATGGGTTGAGATCAAAGAATGGGCTTATGTTGATAAAAATCCTATCGTAGTTGTAGAGAAAATAAATCATAGTACCATTGTGAACTACATAAACGCACCGTTCATGGCCAGTTTTGGAGACACGAAGGAAACAATGGTGAAATTCATCATAAGCCGATACCACAACGAAAAATTTTACTTCGACGGACTAGTCGAGATCTCTGGTGAAGTAATCTATAAATTGACTGGTTTATCAAACCAAGGTGACCCAGTACGAGTCGGCATAAAAGAAGGGCTGGTAGAGGAACTAACTAGATCATCATCGGGCAAGAACTCCAAAGGGATAATGATTAGCCAAATACAAGCCTGAACACCAAAAATCATGGCTAAAATCATAGCCACTAGGCTTACACCGACAGGTCGAGGAAGCGACCTAAAACTAGATATGTTGGAGGCAGTGGATACCATTTCCAATACAGGGAAAAACTACATATAGGATTCGTACGTCGCCGGCATGCTCAAAGGAATCTCTGAAAAATGCCAAGATTCAAGAGGGATTATAAGGTTCCCATCCCTTATGATATGGATAGTCATGTACTACTTGTGTTCTATTGGGGACAAGCAGTTTCGAGAACCCACGAAGTTCCATATGTGGAGATTAAAACCATTCGGCCAAACTAGAACAATGAAGGAACTAGTAAAAGCCAAAGTGATGTTGGAAAACTAGTTCCAACAACAAAAAATGCAAATGACCAAATGGAGGGCTCCCCATAATATTCAATGAAGTCTGCCCAAAACTTCTTGCATACAGTCAGAACTCGACCATAACACGGTGTGGTATATGTAGGGCGGTAAGGAAAAAGCAAGGACTCTCAACTACTACCCAATAGTCAAAGAGATCTTTCAGGAGATAGCTCGATAATTGGGTACAAAACTGTCTATACCAGCAAAGGACAAAGAGACAGACCTATCAATAGAGGAGCCACTAACAAACCAAGAAAAAGAAGAAGATTATGAGCTCAAATTATACATCGGCACATTTGTGTCGAAGGAGACACCAACAAGAGACACCAGTTGAATGCAAATTACAATCAAACTATCGACAACCCAAAGGGAAGAGACATAGATAGAACAGCAGGTAACCAATCCATCTAAAGAAAGAATCATCTTGACTCAATACCAAAGGGGAGAGATAGATATTGAAAACCTCGAGTATGTTATAAAAAAATAAAACATCTGCAAACTGTCAAAGGAGATAGAAGCCTTGAGGAAAAGGAAAAGAATCTAAGAGCAGGAGTAGGGGAAAGGAAAACGCAAGGTTATCATCACAGAATCATCGAAATATGGGGATGAATTAGCAGCAACAGCAGTAAACATCATCAAAGATTCCATTGAGAATAAAATCCCAGTGGAAGCATAGTTCTATAAATTTGTCAAAGTGGGAGCACAGCAAGGTTGACCGAAAAAGGAAAAAAGCACAAATACCTCAATGGTCAAGAATGTTGTTGATCTCATGTCTACACCCCCACCCCCATATTCAACCAAAATAGCCCAAGAAACAATTCCAGAGCCTCCTTCCATAAGCCTAATCGACATTTTCAAGAATGCTAGGCCAAAAACCTTGAAGGAAAGGCTCGACTGAGACAAATACTTCCAGGCGTACATTGAAAAATTGCCTAAGTTACTCACCTAGGTATAGAATATCACCACCAAGTTCCCTTTGTTCGAGGCTGGTGGATCTAAACTACCCACTACTTAACTTGGCAAAGTACCCAAAAAACTGAGGATTGTTGCAATTGTGAGTTCAACATTTCAAAGAAAACCCGACAAGCAAGTTGAGTTTGTCGCAAGTCAGACTATATGCCTCATTCTGACCAACCTTGAACCCCCCCCCCACCAGTGAGTGAATCGACAAGAAATGAGGAAGAAGAGGACATAGAAGAAATAAATCAAGAAATCGACAAATTGTTCTCTGACCTTCAGGAAGGTTCACCCCCACAAATTCATGACCCGACATCCAACCACATCCCCACCACTCCAACCACACCCGATAATTCACCATCACCATCACCACCACCACCCCCAAACCCAAAAAATGCACCTGAACTAGCTGCATCAGAACCACCTTGGCCACAACCATCAATACCAACAACCTCCGTATCTAGACCCTCTATGCAAAATCAACCAGATACACACCCAACTGCAGTACTCGTCCAATCGAACCAACTAGAAATGCCCTTGACCTCTACAGGCCGAAAACTAGACAACCCATTGCTAGAAAATATAACTCTCAAAGGTACACAAGTACAAAAGCAAGTAGAAAAACAAAAGGACAAAAAGAAGAAGGACCATCCAGCCCAAACAACAAAGGTCCACATCAGTCAACTTGGGTCAACCACTGCAGTCAACGCAACCAAGCTGAAAGATGGAGAGCTAGGACAACTCTTGGAAACCCTGGCCAGCGAAGCAAAGAAAAGGATCTATAACAGACGCAAGGATCTTGACGACAATGAAAGAGAACAATTCAAGTTCCTAAAGAAATGTAGAAAACTTGTGTAGTCTGTGATACCAGGACCAACAGAGGACGACACTGACAATCCGTTGGAAAAATCCTACCAGCTATTTGAGAGTGTGCTGTCGGTGCTACAGACATACATGTAGAACACTAAAGAGGAGCAAAAAGAAGAAACAACTTGACTACTGATGCAGTAGCACACATCTTTCTTTGAAGCATGCAGGGTGCTACAAGATCACATGGAGGAGTCGGTCATTACAGAAGGAGTACTCCGGGACTGGCCTGCTCATTATGGGAAAGTCTTCCAGCAGATGCAATAGACCTGACAAGACATCCAAGCACTCAAGAAGAGGAAAATAATGAAATAAGCACTCTAGAGCACCATTGAAAATCAAGTCATGCTTGAGACAAACAAACTGCAGAAGCTTGAGAGACAAGCACACCAGTGGGTACAACAAGCAATCTCGATCTTAGACAAACTGGATATCATCTACTTGCAAATGAAACAACTTTTGGAGATGGAAGAAGAAAAGGACCAGTTTATGGGTCCCAAAATGGAAAGGATAGCAGACCTCTCCAGCCAAGAGAATATGCAACACTACCAAGTCTCACAACATTAACTATCGACACCCAAAAAGTACTGCAAAGTTGGACAGAATCCCAACATCAACTAGCAATGACAGCTAAAGCAATTGTCAAATTCTGTGTACAGAAAATACCAACTATCAGATTTCATAGCCCATGAAGGTCGAAACATAGCAATAACTACTTAT
Source organism: Pseudotsuga menziesii (assembly GCA_001517045.1). Taxonomy (NCBI): domain Eukaryota; kingdom Viridiplantae; phylum Streptophyta; class Pinopsida; order Pinales; family Pinaceae; genus Pseudotsuga; species Pseudotsuga menziesii. The sequence goes on from LPNX010958924.1 coordinate 105,139, forward strand.
AGATAGGTAATATATTTTTTTGTACCTCCCCGTTCTTCGGGACGAAGAACAATTTTGTTCGTGGGGGAGATGTTGGAGGAGCTAGTAGGTAAGATGATTAGAATGGCAAGCCGACTAGAACGATAATCCGACTAAGTTGATCAGCCAACTAATTAGAGATTAGGTTAGCCACATAGGGTCGTGTCCGTTAACCGAACCAACAAGTAGTTATTTGTAATTGTTTTGTCAATCATATATATTAGGTTGTTGAGCCAGATAAGAACTCGGTTCAGTTCTTTGTATTGTATGGACCCTTTCACTATAATATAATATGTTATTCTACCTATGTTCTTGTCTCTTGTCTCTGTTGTCTTTGTACGCTTTTAATGTGTATTATTGGTAACCCTATTTGATCAGTGAGATTACAACAGCCCTAATTTGATGATAGATAAAGTTAGCACATTATTTGGGTTGTAATCATCTATCTGGTGACTTCATTGGAACAAGGTGGCTTCAAGAATACCAAGTACCAGAGAAAATCCTCAAAGGCCACTAGTGACACCTATTTCAAATCTTGAGAAGATTCTAAGGAGAGGAAGGGATTTACAAATACATACTTTCAGAGCTGTAAGGGGAGCTACATCAGGTATTCCCAGAGCTATTTCTCCTATTACATCAAATAGAAATCCCTTTAAATCTTCTGATACTAAAACATCTAATTCTCAGGAATTTATAAGTGAATCAAAAAATTTTAGGGTTGAGGAATTTTCAAGCACTGCTGCTTGTGTAGATCCAATCCCTAGTGACTCCACTGAGATATATCTACCACAAATACTTTCTTGGCTACTACCCACACCAGCAGCATCTCCTTCTACCCTTTCCATGCCCACATCCAATATGGCTGCCCCTGTGACCAAAATGGAAAGGATCCTTGTTTCCAAATATGGGCCTCTAAATTTTCCTAACCCCCTCTCTGTTATGCCTACTGGAGATTATCTAAAATACATGCCTAAGTTTACTGGGGAGGGAGATTTCACAGCTGAGGAGAATTTAGAGTCATTCTATAGTTATGCTGAGAATATAAACATTGAACAAGAGGATGTGTGGACTACGTTTTTGTGCAAAGTCTAGATGCTTAGGATAGGAAATGGTTCAAAGAGTTACCTGCTCGATCAGTGGCTGGCATTGAAGCCCTAGATGACATATTTTTGAAGCATTGGAGAGAAATAAGAGACCGCCTTTACTATATCACTAAATTTAGCAATTTGAGGAGAGAGAAGGGTGAGTCTATTTCCAACTTCACAAAAAGATTTAACAAAATGTTCAGCAATATCCCTGCTGAGATCAAGCCAGCTAACACTTCAACCAAAATCACTTATGCCAATGCCTTTGATACTGAGTTCTATCTTCTTGTCAGAGAAATACGATCTACTTCTCTGTCACTCATGCAAGATGTTTCTTTTGAAGTTGAGTCCAATATCATTGCATCTCATAATGTTAAGGGAAAAATGGACAGGAAGAAGCAACCCTCAGATCCTCTAGGGGATTCTTCATCAAAGAATAAAATGGAGAAAATGGCCAAAATGTTGGACAGTTTGACAGCTAAAATGTCTACATTTAAATACTGAGGGAAAATACCTATGAGAGGTAAAGGGCCAAATTATTTTGCTCCCAGAAACCCTAATTTTGTCCCTTATAGAAGAAATAACCCACCAACTCAAATCCTTCAAAGAGATAAGAATAAAGCTAAGGATCAAAGAATTAGAGCTCCTTTCCAAAATGTTGTGCTAGAAGAAGAACAAGAGTTTGCTCAGGAAGAAGGGGAGGCATAAAACACTATCAACTATATGGAAGATGAAGTTGATCTCTCTTTCCTGACACAAGCAGACTATGAGGAATCCCTCATGAATGAGTAGATCATGGAAGAATCCTTATATCAGGAAGATGATTAAGAAGGTTATAATTTGAGATCAAGAATTGTTGCTCCTGTGAAGAAGATTCCTGCCCCTACAATGCAGCCTCCTCATCCTACTAAAAATATTGATGCTCCTACAAAGAAGATGGTTGCTCCTCCAAAATAGCAGCAAAGGCCATTACAACAATCATCCCATGATCCTTTTCAACTCAAAGCCCCACCACAAGAGGTAATAACTTCTAACAAATTATCCTATTATTTCAATCTTGAGTTAGAAATTCAGAAGTTAAAAATCCCTTTTCCCTTGATAGAGCTTATGAAGAATGATTCCTTCAAATCATCCGTACTAAAATATATTCAGCCAAGGACACCCATAGATGCTGACTTTGTGAACTTGCAAGATGATAAGCCCATATTAATCCTAGGTCCTATGACTAAACAGATGGATGAGTCTTTCCCACCTTTCTACATATCTTTGAACATCCATGAAAAGATCCTTCACAACTGTTTGCTTGACTCGGGAGCATCCCATAACCTAATGCCAAAAGAAGTGATGGATGAGCTTTGCCTCAACATTACAAAACCCTACCATGATCTGTTCTCTTTTGAATCTAGGAAGGTCAAATGCCTGGGCCTCATCAAAGACCTTGTCATAAACCTGTCCCAGCTGCCATCAAAAAGCATAGTGATGGACATAGTAGTGGCTGAAATCCCACCTAAGTTTGGCCTCCTTTTGTCTCATTCATGGAGTAAAAGGTTGGGTGGTACCCTTCAGAGGTAACTTACATATGCTACAATCCCAATATTTGGAGGGGAGACCAAGAGACTCTACAGAGAGAACCAATTCACCTACATCATCAGTAATGCCAAGAACTCTATAAATCATCCCATCTATGTAGTAGACACAGAATTTGGGGCATCCATTCTGCAGATAGATGATTTCCATCCAACATCCATGCAGCTTACAAATCCTACCTATCATCCATCTCAGGAAGTAACCACCTCTGTCTGGAGCATGTTTTTTGATGGGGCTAGTACTCAAACCTTAGCAGGTGCAGGTATAGTCCTGATTTCTCCTTCAAAGGAGACTATACATTTGTCTTATAAGCTTGATTTCAAGACTAGTAACAACATAGCAGAATGTGAGTCGTTGTTGTTGGGAGTGAAGCCTTACCAAGGAAATGGGAATCATGTGCCTGAAGATATTTGGAGATGCAAATCTCATCATACAGCAGGTGAACAATACTTTTCAAGCAAAGAATGTCAAGCCGAAAGCATACAAAGATGAGGTATGGAAACTCAGGGACTCTTTCATGTTTTTTGAACTCTCATATATACCTAGAGCTATGAACCATATAGCTAATTCCCTTGATGTCTATGCAAGTATCTTCATTACCCTTTTCCCTCCTAAGCTGAGCTATGAGATCCAAGTCAAGTACAGGCCATCCCTCCCTAATAATGTGAAATTTTGTAAAGTTTTTGAAAATGATGATGAACTCAGTAAATGTCTCCAGTTCGTAGATGAGCTTTCTGATATGCATATTGATCAAGAAAACCTAAATATGGAATAATCCCAGAGGCCCAAATTAGGAGATAAAATAGGAAACTAGAATATTGTTCAACTTCCTAGAAATTATATACCTCCGGGTCTAGTGCCCCTAGAAGATCTTTTTTATCATAACGATGTCCCCTTTAAACCTATGAAAAGGGAGAAAGACCCTGTTGTCCATGAGAACAACCTAGGTTTCCAAAGTCATCCAAAATTGGTAAATTTTTCCTCTAAGTTAATTGTTTATCAGAAATCAAAACTTTGTAGTCTTATGAAAGAGTTTGTTGATGTATTTTCTTGGGAATACAATGATCTAAAAACCTATGACATAGCTATTATCCAACATAGGATTACCTTGGAAAAGGACACTATTCCTTTCAAACACAAGCTAAGACCTATCAGTCCCCTCCTTCTTCCAGTGATTGAGAATGAAATCCAAAAGCTCCTTAATGCAAAAATCATAATCCCACTGAGATATTCCAAATGGATTGCAAAATTAGTGATAGTGAGGAATAAAAATGGGGAGATCAAGTTATGCATTGATTTCATAAAGCTAAACAAATGCTCCAAGAAAGACAAGTACCCCTTATCTAAGATGGAGCATCTGTTGCAAAGAGTCTCAAGAGCTAGTGTCATGTCATTCCTAGATGGTTTCTCTGGCTACAATCAATTTTTTGTACACCCTGATGATCAAGAGAAAACTGCATTTACCACTCCCTGGGGTACTTTCATGTATGCCAAAATGCCATTTGGGCTAATGAATGCTGGGGTCACCTTTCAAAGAGCCATGGACATAGATTTAGAGGGATTGAAAGATAAGTTTGTTCTCATATACCTTGATGACCTCATTGTTTACTCCAACATCCATGAAGAACATTTGTAGCAGTTCAGGAGGGTGTTTTTGAAATGTAGACAGTTTGGGATATCTCTGAACCCAAAGAAGTCTCAATTTTCTCTCAAGGAGGGAAAACTAATAGTTCACATAGTTTCAGAAGAAGGTGTGAATATTGATCCCGTTCGAGTTGAAGCAATCCAGAAGTTGTCAATACTTAGGTCAAGAAAGGACATTCAGTCATTCCTAGGTAAGATAAATTTTGTCAGGAGGTTTATCCCAAAATTTTCTGAGTTGGTAAAACACATAACCTCTATGTTCAGGAAGGAAGCTAAAATCAAATGGATAGAGCAAGCAACAAACTCTTTTGAAGCCATCAAGAAGGCTATCATGGAATCCCCCACTCTGATTAGTCCAGACTACACCAAGGGTTTCTACATTTTCTCCTTTTCTTCCTATGACACAGTGGCAACAGTTCTATTACAGAAAGATGATGAAGGACCTTGATCAAATCCTTGAAACATAATTCTTCCCTTCAAGGGGATCAATGGGTGCAACCTCTCTTATCTTAGAATCTTCAAAAGAGAGGATCCTTTTCTTGAAGTTTATGATTGTATGGTTATCAATAGCCCAATCAATCCCTAGAATATTTCGGTAGGTGTTTGCGTCATCCAAAATATCAATGACCTAAAAATTAGCATATGTTCTCAAGCCTTCGACCTCCAAATGCCTTTCAGACAACCTACTAATTGGTAGCACCCTCAACCGGTTTGCAAGTCGTAACTGAATAGGGGAGTAGTCCAGTCGTAGCTTGTTCATGGTTTCCCATGTCTGTCTCCTCAATATGTTGACATCTGATCCCAATTCTAGTATGATATAGTCCATATCCTATGCTCGTATCTATGCAGTCATTCACAATTATCGACCCATATTCCATTTGCTTCCTATCTGATTGACTCTTTTCTCAGGTCGCAAGTCTTCTGAGGTGTCTTCTATTAATGTTGTTAAATTTGTGACAACATCTTTGTCATGGATTAGTGCTAAACAACTTTTGAAAAATTCCTTGAGGTTACTAACATTTTTAGTGGGCGGCTCTCAGATTAGCTATTCAAATCTTCCACGCATAGCTCTCACTTGTCTAGATGTCAACGGTTCATTGATGTCAACGACGTATTGTTGTGCCTACAAGAATAATTTCTTCTCTTATTGGACATCTAACGAGGCTTTCATTTTTGCTATAGGTCACACTTGTGGATATCCTTGTGGTGTGTTTTGGTTTTCTCCTATCGCAACACCTCCTCTTCTAACTACAACAAGGTTGGGTTGTCTTGATTCGGAAGAAAACATTTGAATATTTGGATTGGGGTTTGGATTTGGATTCTTCACTGGGTTGGGGTTAATGAAAGTTCTAGCCTGCCATTTCGCAATGAGTTGTGAACATTGTTCAACAGTGTGATCAAATTCTTTACAATATGTATAGTTTTTTTTAGGACTTTGATAATCTTAGGCAAAGTTTCCTAGCTACCCACAACTATAGTATACAACTTAGCCTCTTCCTCAACCAAATCCTCCTCCTGGTTTTTTTCCTCGGCCTCTAAACATCCCACCCCCCATTTGTGGAGGGTATTGTTGTTTTTTAGGATACTTCTTTGGCTAGTATTGCACAGTGGGGATATTGTTGTTGTCGGAACTACATAGGATGATACTGATATTGTGGTCTCTCGGCTTGCATGTGTCCATCATTATTCATTAGGTAGGTATCCATTGTTTTCTCTTGGAGGAGATGGAAGGCTCTACAATCCTTTTCATCATGCCTTACCGATCTACAAAATTTACAATATAGACTAGCATGTGCACTTACAATCTTCTGCATGTATAGACATTCCTCAAAATTGTGACCTCTAGTCTGGCATACTCTATACAAAGGCATTCCTTGGGTTTTTAGTAGGTCTAGTACACCTGCTACAACATAATTCATTAGCGTCAGGAAATTATCTTTATGGTTCCCATCTGTTCTGCACTTGGTACACCACCGTTCTTTGTGAACTTATTTTCCTCTTTTGATGCCCTGGAGCTGCATCGTAAGATTGGCCAGCTGCGACTGAATTTGCATCATGCCAGAGCTAGTGTCTCCAACTAGAGAGGCTTCTAACTTCATATCTATATCCAGAGCCTCTGTCTATGACACGAGTTTCTGTTCCATCAACGATGTTTAGATGTGTGGCATCAAGGCAATAGTGAACCATTCCTTTTATTGCACATCTGACATTTGAAAATTGACCTTGGCCATTAACGTCTTAAATCCTTGGTCAAAATCCCAAACAAACTCTGTCAGTAGCTTCTTGATCTCCTTGAACTTAGTGATACATTGTGACTTAGACTTCGGTTTCTTACACTCATCAATCAATCTGAGTAGAATCTCAGTGAGTGTCATTGGAACCACTCATGATGGTACTATGGAGAAATTCATGTACCAGTCTAGCACACAACCTTGTAGAGTCGTAATCATCTGCACTTTCTTGATGTTCTCATCCTCTATTTGTCATATAGTCCAGACAACATCACATAGAAGCCAATGTTTCTATAGGTATTCTATCCCATTCCCATTGAATATTGGGATCTTAATGTCAGTTCTAGCCATCAAATAGAGTGGTGTTGTATTAATTGGTGTTACAGTAGGAACAAAATGTGGACTAGTCAGACTTCCTTGTCTTCTATTTACATCATTACTACTACTTGTATTTACAAAAATACTTGGACATTGGTTTGGTGATCTTACCTCTAGTATTGTGGGAATGTGGAGTACACGTTGTGGTTCTAGGGCTTTAGTCGTATCCTAGGATTCTTCATCTCCTTCTAATATTGGATGATACTCCTCTTGTTCGTCACACGATCCCTCGTCAAAATTTGTTCAAGATCTTCTTTTCTATCTCTACATACTTCTTTTTCCTCTCATGCTCTCTGTTCTTATCTATATTTATCACTCTACTCAACTCCTACTCAGCGATCCGCAGATATCCTGGATCGACTCGACCTTCTCTATATGTCGACACACTCATCTGCAGATCCACTTACTTTGATGGGCTGAGTGATCTTGAGTTAAACTGTTGTAACCTATATTCCTCTCTAAAGCATCTAAACATGAACTAGCTAATAGGCTAATTGATTGACCTGCTAACTAGAAAACCCATGTACTACTTGGGTTTCTCCTTTTATAGACTTGTTACAGACTCGATATATTCCCATACATGCATGTTATAGACTCAATCATGACTTGATATAGACTCTAACAGACTCATATACAATTGTTATCTTGTATGACTTACTATCTTCATCCCACAGACTGTCTTTCCTATCTTAGAAAAATACGACCAAAGAGGCGCTATCAGCCTGACTTATAAAAATCCGTTTATGCGTGTGGTTCTTACCGGCTCCAGCCAAGATGGTACCCATGATCACTAAGGGTTGTTACTTCTTCATATCATGCCTTACTACCACTTTCTAGTCGCTATCTTATTTGCACGCCTACTTCCATGAATATTCATCCATGTCATTGCATCTCCTACTCTATACTTCTGTTGTAGCTTACAAAAGTGACGCAGCTTCCTCATCCAGTGCTTTCTCTTTTTCTTTCTCCTTTTCTTACTTCTTCTGTCACAACATCCTTTTCCTCTTCTTTGATGTTGTTTATTATGTCACATCTCTTTCTTCTTCTTCTTCCTTGTACTCTTTTTCCCTTAGGAATAATTCCACATGAATTCTTCCCTTCTATCTCGGACCCAACAGACCCCCAACACTCACCTGTGGCTCATCCTGAACCATGAGAGATATTTCTCCATAGATTAACTTATGTGAATTTTGGCCTAAAAATATTCCATGATTTTCCGCAGTTTCTCCTTTTCTGCGTGCACTTCTTCCTTAACTTTTTGCATGTGCTCCACTAGGTCAAAACTGACACGTTTAGACATGTTACTTTCCACTGAGCCTGCAACGTCGTGAACCTTTTGGTGCACAGGTTGTGACCCTGTATTCTTCTACCTGCAACTCCTTTATCTTTTCCTGACGTTGTTGCTACTGTACGCATTGCGAAATGGTTCTCTATTGCAGGCTACGCATTTTTGCAGTTTTGAGCTTTTTCTACTTCAAGAGAAACTGATTTATCTCATTCTATATCTATGCCATATTTGATTCTAGTGTAGTGAGGTCACTTCCAATATTTAGCGATTGCTCATCATCCAGTAGATTCTTCCAAGTCTGGAAGACTTGGTCGATGGCTCTAGCACATATTAGCTCTTTTTTTTGTACCCATGTTGCATCCTACATGACCGCGTTATGTCGGCTTTCCAATACTTCTGGCAGGGTGTTTGGGATCTATTGTGATTCTAATTTAGTTACCTTCTTCTTAATATCACTAGCTGTCTTTCTCATCCTTAGGATTTTATCCTCTGATGGAATATCAGGTGAGATTTCCTTATCAACCACATTTGCGCAAACCATATTAATGATGTGGGTAAGCTTATGCTTACTGTCTGCTTCTTTCTTTTTTTCTTGGGTAGTCCTATGCATTTTGGCCTTTAGTTTGTTGATGGCTTGGAATAAGTTCTTTAACTATTTGTCAAGATTATTTCCCCATATCCGGATCTCTGTAACTGTTGCTTTCTAGAGAGCATGTACATCCTTCAACTAGACCTTTGAAAAATCTAGGAAAACTGGGGAAGTATCATTATGTACCTTATTTGGTTTCAGAGCTCCAAATTCCAGCACTTATTTACCTAACTAGACTTTGTTGGGGTGGTCTAGTCTGGAAAATAGGATTTCCCATGCCTCAAATTCACCAAGGTTGTCTTGCGACAAGGTTACCTACTGCATGCGATCCACTACACTTGTAATTGCTTCAAGTGTTTTTCTCAGGTCGTTTAACCTATCTGTAATGGAAGTAGTGCACTTTTTCTGCTACCTACAAGATTCATAAAAAAATAATTGCATATCTTTTCGTAATTCCTCTGCCAGGGCTGTGATTTACTCCTCATCTAGACCATAAGTATTCTCCTCTTTGTTATCCCTTCTCTTTTCCCTTGACGATTCTAGTTGAGCTTCCGCATTTTGAGTCTCTATTTGTTGGGTTTGTAGTGGTGCCTCAAGTTGGGGTTGATCCATCTTAGTGTTTCCAGGCATTATTTCATCATCCTACTAGGTACTCTTCTCCTCTAGGGGTTGTTATCCCAGATATTTCAAATCCTCTGGCCGACCTCGAACAATGGTTTCTAAATCCTTGGCTGTGAGGGTAGCCACTGCTTTTGGGGGTATTTGTGTGCCTCGATGCACACATAGTGGGATGATAACTGGAAATTGATAGCATCTTGAAATTGAGAAATGGTGGTTCTACTGAGTCTTGCCTTCAATTTCACAAAATTACTCAAGGCTTCATTCTGAACAAATAATTGAGTGTTTCTACTCAGTTGGTGGTCTTCATCGGTTGAGAACCAAAAGGTCTGGTATCACGCTCCTCAGCATGATAAATGTATGTCTACCTACTAATAATCTCCAAGGTCATACCATACACTAAAATAAATCAGAATTATCAACCATGCATAGTGGAAAGGGGTACCATCATCTTGTGTTGTAGTAGCATCTCGAAGCAGCTCATTCAACAAAAAAATGGATAGATTGAATTGCACTCATTTTGCACAAAGTACAGCCAGAATTATCAACCCTACATTACATTGATGGGGGTTTGAGACACATAGGATATTGTGTGTCAAAATTGTGGCTACCATGTGAGTAGCAGGGTCCTCGATGGATGAAATTGGAAATTATTTACCAGAGCTGGCGAGGTTATATTTTTCTTGAGTTTGTGAAATATTGTCTAGGTGCTTGATTTCCTGAAATATCTCTTTAGGATCCTTCCAAGGTCATGGAAATCCTATGATTGCTGAAATAAGATCAACATCAATTGAGTGGGGTTTGTCTAGCCATAGGAATCCTGCATGAAATACTATCGGTAATTATTTCATGTAGGTATCTAATTCTTTGGTTCAGCCAAAATTTAACATGGAGAGGAGTGATAGAAACCTCGACTTCTCTAGCCCATTTTTCCATTGCATTGGGATGAACCCTTTTTGCAATTCCGAAGACTCCCAGAACAACTTCATATAATTTTTCATGTACAATTCTTTGATCATACTTAGGTCTGAGTCTTGAAAGGTGAGGTTTTCCAACTGAGGTAGGATATTGTGCACAATCTCCATATCCTTCAGTTTCTTAGGGGTTACCAATGTAACATAGTTGGCAGTGGGGATAGTAACTGGTGGCACATCAGGCCTTCTCGGTGGTCGATAAGGAGGCAGCAAGTTCCTGGTTTTAAATTCTTCCTTCTCCTCCTGATATGGTGGTGCTACTAGGGCTTCTTCATTCCTTATTTTATTCATTGGTTACTTATCCTTAGGTTCCCTGGCCGATTGGGACTCCTGTACTCTACTTTTTTTCTGGCTCATGACGAATCGTAGCTTGGATCCAAACGGGACTGGTTCCTTGGGGTTCTATGTCTGGTGCCACGCTGTATTGTGGTATTCAGTAATATTGTCATAGGGGTGTTAATATAAACTATCATGAAGGAGATGAAATAGTTTCTTCTCATTGAGTTTCTCACAATATTTCTTCCTCTGGGTCTAGACTCAATTATTATGGCTATGGAAACAATGCATATTGTGAAACAATAGCTTCCTGACAATTAACCTTTGCATGAGTGTTATGTACTTAGAAGTACTCTCCCTCTTGAATTTCCCAGGACAACAGCATGGGTATTAAGGAAATTTTCTCAGCATGACATCACTGAGTTGGTGTTTAGAAAGGCAACCCTTGTTATTTACGACGGCTATCATTACAAGGTACAACATCCGATTCCTCAGGGATTTTTGAATTAATAACTGACAAAGACGTTGTCAATGTCTTTACTTGACTACTATGCCAATCATGGTACTGATTTATGATTTTTTTATGTCCTTTCGAGTAGGGTATCGTGTATTTTCACACAGGTGATCTCTTTCCACTTCGCACATCCCTTCTGACACAAGGGGATTATGGAAGCTAGGTCACAATCCATCATATTCTGCTTGATATTACCACATGTGGTGCAGTTATATGTAGTTATGGTCCATTGATGGAGTTCCTTGTCTTCAATGGTTATCTCCACATACATTTTCTCTTTTAGTACATGTATCGCAGCATCAACTATTGGATGTTTACTCGTAAATTTGACCGTCTGGGAAAATTTTACAGTTAAACTTTCCCAGTCACTAGTGAATCGTCGCACATCCTCTGAAGTGTACCATATTCTAGGAACCATTTCTAAGGAATGGATGAATCAGTGAACCCATTCTTGTGGCAGATATGTTGGCCAAGTCATGCGACAGTGCTCAATATGTTTTCCAGGATATGACAATCCTGTGTATTTCTGATCATTGTGGCTGATCTCATCTCCAAATATCATATCCAAAATCTTTTACATTGCATCCAGTTTGATAAAGATTGTTTATGTGTACCCCACCATCTAGCGGGTGAAGCTTTCGACACACGGTCCAGAGTGGATAGATGATGTGATTCTGTGACCTTTTCTTCAAATTCCTCCAAGAAGGATGCAAGGTTAGGAAATCCTTCATACATAGGAAGTGGGAATTATTCAACTCCTACCCTTCAAACATATTTTGTGATCTTGCACATCTATGCATTGACACTTTGTGCAACCCATTCTGCCAATTTTCTAGGGCTTCACCTGAGTCAGATGTGCACAAGCTTACATTATGCCAACTCAGGTTTCCGTCCAATGTGGGGTTAGTAAAATATTATTTTGAAGACATGATGTTATATAGCTGGTCCAAATAGTTCTCTTGCCCTTCACTATGCACAATATCAACATAATGCTTCCCTTCACAGGGATCAATGGGCGCAACCACTCTTATCTCAGAATCTTCAAAAGAGAGGGTCCTTTTCTTGAATTTATGATTGTATGGTTATCAATAACCCAATCAATCCCTACAAGCATTGGGTAATGGTTTGTGTCATCCACAATATCAATGACCTCAAAATCAGCATATGTTCTCAAGCCTTCGACCTCCACATGTCTTTGGGACAGCCTGCCAATTGGTAGCACCCTTGACTGGTTTGCAAGTCATAGATGAATAGGGGAGCAGTCCAGTCATAGCTTGTTCATGCTTTCCCATGTATGTCTTGTCATTGTGTTGACATCTGAACCTAATTAGATAATGATATAGTCCATATCCTATGATCCTATCTATGCAGTCATTCACAATTATTGACCTGTCTTCCATTTGCTTCCTATCTTATTGACTCTTTTCTCAGGTCTCAAGTCTTCTGAGGTGTTTTCTATTAATGTTGTTAACTTTTCGACAACATATTTGTCATGGATTAGTTCTAAACATCTTTTGAAAAATTCCTTGAGCTTACTAACCTTTTTAGTGGGAGGTTGTCTGATTAGCTATTCAAATCTTTCAGGCATAGCTCTCAGTTGTCTATATGTCAACGATTGATTGATGTCAATTAAGTATTGTTGTGCCTATAAGAATACTTCCTTCTCTTGTTAGACATCTAACAGGGCTTTATTTTTTGCCATAGGTCGCACCTGTGGATGTCCTTGTGGTGTGTTTTGGTTTTCTCCTGTCACAACGCCTCCTCTTGTAACTACAACAAGGTTGGGTTGTCTCGATTCGGCAGAAATCATTTGAATATTTGGATTGGGATTTGGATTTGGATTCTGCACTGGGTTGGGGTTAATAACAATTCTATCCTACCATTTCATAATGAGTTGTGAAGATTGTTTGACAGTGTGATCAAATTATTTACAATATGTAGAGTTTTTTTCAGGACTTTGACAATCTCAGGAAAATTGTTCTAGCCTTGGACAATTATAGTATACAACTTTGCCTCTTCCTCGACCAAATACTCCTCTTGTTTTTTTTCCTCAAGCTCTTAATTTCCCACCCCGCATTTGTGGAGGGTATTGTTGTTGTCGAGGATACTTGTTTGGATAGTATTTCGGTTGGGGATATTGTTGTTGTTGGAACTACATAGGATGATACTGAGACTACGCTCTCTTGGCTTGCATGTGTCCCTCATTATTCATTAGGTAGGTATTCATTGTTTTCTCTTGGAGGAGATAGAAGGATCTACAATCCTTTTCATCATGCTGTACCGATCTACAAAATTTACAATATAGACTAGCATGTGCACTTACAATCTTCTGCAAGTATAGACATTCCTTGAAATTGTGACCTCTAGTCTGGCATACTCTTTACCAAGGAATTCGTTGGGTGTTTAGCAGGTTTGGTGCACCTGCTGTAACATAATTCATCAGCATCAGAAAATTATCTTTCCAGTTCCCATATGTTCTGCACTTGGTACACCATAGTTCTTCCTGAACTTCTTTTCCTCTTTTGATGTCCTGGAGCTACACCATAAGATTGGCTAGGTACGACTAAATTTGCATCATGCCAAAGCCAGTTTCTCCAACTAAAGAAGCTTCTAATTTCATAGTTATATCCATATCCTTTGTTTATTACACAAGTTTATGTTGCATCAATGAAATTCGAATGTGTGGCAGTAAGGAAACAATGAACTATCCCTTTTGTTGCACATTCGACATTTGAAAATTGACCTTGGCCATTAACGTCTTAAATTCCTAGTCAAAATCCCAAACAGACTTTGTCGGTTGCTGCTTGATCTCCTTGAACTCAGTGATACATTATGATTCAGACTTTGGTTTCTTACACTCATCAATCAATCTGAGTTGAATCTCATTGAGTGTCTTTGGAACCACTCATGTTGGTACTATGGATAACTTCATGTACAAGTCTAGCACACGATCTCGTAGAGTGGTAATCATCTGCACTTTCTTGATGTTCTTATCCTGGATCTGTCATACAATCCAAATGGCATCACATAGAAACCAATGTTTCTATAGGTATTCCATCCCATTCCCATTGAATATTGGGAGCTTAATGTCAGTTCCAGCCATCGGATAGAGTGGTGTTGTATTAATTGGTGGTACAATAGGAACAAAATGTGGACTAGTCAGACTTCCTTGTCTGCTATTTACAACATTAGCACTACTTGTATTTACAAAAATACTTGGTGATTAGTCTGGTGATCTTACCTCTAGTACTGTGGGAGAGTGGAGAACATGTTCTGGTTCCAGGGCTTTAGTCGACTCCTCAGATTCTTCATCTCCTTCTAGTATTGGATGATACTCCTCTTCCTAATCACATGATCCCTCATCTAGTTACGATGTAAACTCATAGCCTTCTTCTTATTTCTCTGTGCTAGAACTACCTCATCCAAACATAGGTTTTTTCCTCTTTCTGGACTTGAATCTCCTTTTGCTTCTCAAAAAGCTAGATTCTAGTTTAGTTCCACCCTCTCCTGGGAAGATCTCACTTTAGGGTTCTATTGAGACATAACCAACCCTTACTTTCTCAATCTATCATTCATAAAATTTTCTTTTCACATATGAGCATTTTGATCCATGTATTCCAAGATGAAAGATATCTACTGCATGGTCCTTGAAAACAAATTCTCTCGGCCTCACTATATGAGGTTATTGTGTCAGTGACAAACTAAGTGATATATACCTCTATGATAATATCTGCCCAGAATTCCACAAACCTAGACATAGGGTTATTCATTCTTTTTAGTTTCTCAATCAAGAGCGGAGTCCACTCTGTCGGTTCCCCTCCTTGAAAGTTGTTTTTTTGGCTTGTCAACATAGATAAACATTCATACAACACAGTGGGGAACTCGGTAAAGAAAATATTGTGGATGTCTGAATACATGTACCATTCCAATCACTTCGTTGGTGTGTACCGATATCCTTCACTTTCTTTCTGTGCAAACTCTAGCTCTTTTGCATCCGCCCAACTTTGGATCTCCAATTTTTTGGGCTGTTAGAACATGTCCCTCAATACACACTTCTAGGGTCCCAGCAACAGAACCATTTGTTGGTATTTTCCCCCTACAACCCAGGTTTAGTCCCCTCTCTCTGGTCAACACATCAAAGCCTAAGATACCGGCCCAACGGAGCAGAGCCTAGCCAGCAGCACTTGCGACGCAGATGTTGTCTCACTCAAGATATCTTAGTTCTTATGGGTAACTTCCAAAACCATATTTTCATAGTTGTGTGTAGGAGGGTGTTTAAGTCCTTGGCTTTGTGCCAAGGTTTCCAATGAAGATCAAGAAGGTGGGTTGGTGGTTTGCAATTTAAATATCAATTTTGAAGTAATATTCTCCCTTATTATGTAATCTTACACAAATGCACAGGAACAGTCATCATAAATACATTCATTACTTGAAATGAAGCCTTCATGTAGTTATCCCTTTAAATCACAATAACCAATCAATCATTAACACAGTAAATATGCATTGGATAAGCTACTCAACATTCACACATATACACAACATGTAATGTGGAAACCCATCCGGGAAAAAACCACAAGGTGCGCTTCATTTGGTATTGGCATGAAAAAATAGATGCACCTTTTGTATGTACATAAAGCTACAGGCTCTATTCAATATCTTCTTTTCTATCTCTACAGAATTATTTTTCCTCTCATTCTCTTTGTTCTTCTCTATATTTATTACTCTACTCTACTCCTACTCAACAATCTACACACATCCTAGATCGACTTGACCTTCTGTATATGTCTGCACACTCACCAGCAAATCCACTTACTTTGATGCACTCAACAATCCATATTTTCTATCTAAAACTATTGTAACCTCTATTCCACTCTAAAGCATCTAAACATGAACTAAATACTAAGGATAATTGATTGACCTACTAACTGGATAAGGCATCTACTGCTTGGGTTTCTCCTTTTATAGACTTCTTACAGACTCGATATATTCCCATACATGCTTGTTAAAGACTCAATCGTGACTTGATACAAAATCTAATAGACTCATATACAATCGTTATCTTAGCTAACTTACTATCTTCATCCCACAGGTTGTCTTTCCTATCTTAGCAAAATACGACCAAAGAGGTGCTATCAGCCAGACTTACAAAAATGCCTTTACGCATGTGGTTCCTACCGACTTCAGCTGAGGTAGTACTCATGATTGCTAAGGGCTATTGCTTCTTTGCATCATGCCTTACTGTCACTTTCTGGCCATTATCTTATCTTGACACCTGCTTCTATGAATATTCTTCCATGTCATTGCATCTCCTACTCTGTACTTCGGCTATAGTTTACAAAACTAGTGCAAATTCCTCATCCCGCACTTTCTCTTTTCCTTTCTCCTTTTCTTTCTTATTCTATTGCAGCATCCTTTTCCTCTTCTTTGATGATATTTATTATGTCGTAACTCTTTCTTCTTCTTCCTTATACTCTTTTTCCCTTACTTAGGCAGAATTTCACATGAATTCTTCCCTTCTATCCTGAGCTTAACAAATACCATGGATTTTATAGGTACAATGTTCCCTGAATCCATACCATGGAACAAAACCATGGGTTATCAAATACCATGGATGGGAGAGGGTGACCTCTCTATTTAATTTTTTATGATGAATGAGAGAGCGTGGCCATGAATTTTGGATTAATAAGAAAATATAATGGAGTTCAATACATTAAAATAGATTTTCATCATTATTGTGAAACAAAGGGTGTTCGAATGGAACACTCAGTTCCATACACACCACAGTAGAATGGTGTGGATGAGAGGGAAAATAGATGATTTAAGGAGATGGCATCATGTCTTCTCCATCCAAGAATCTTCCTCTTTCTCTTTAGGCAGAAGCTGTAAATTTTGCTTCATGCATACATAATAGAGTGCCTCATAAATCAATGGTTGGGGCCACTTCATTTGAAGCATTGCATGGGCATAATCCCAATATCTCTCAGTTGATATTTTTTTGTTCCAAATCTTGGGCTAGAATACCCATTGCTAAGAGAAAGTCCTACCCATCCCAGAGTAGTGAATGCATATTGTTGGGATATGTTGAAGATGCAAAAGCATATAAGTTGATGGAACTTGCAACTAGGAAATCCTTCATTGAGCATAGTGTTTTGTTTGAAGAAGATAGATTGTTTGATCTACCACCATCTGAAGCACCATGAGGTATAACCACTATTCCCCTAACTTTTGAAGATGATGTTTTGTCACATGTTTCATATTCAGATGAAGAGGAATACGATCAGCATGATATTGGTATTGAGATTGAACCTCGTGAGATTCTAGATCCAAATCCATCTCCGATTCCAAATCAGTGGCCTAAGCCTAAATGAGCCCAAAATCTCATTGATCCAGTTGGGTATGGTGTTGGGAATCTAGAATACAAAAGGAGAACAAGGTTCCAGGGCCCGCAGTTTTTCAAGTTGGGATTAAGGAGGGGTGTTAGGATTTATAATCCTCCATTGTTCAGATACAATCTATTAGATCATATGTCTAACTTAAGAGTCATTTTCTAGAGTTTGGTGCTGCCAATGTGCCCCATTGGTGCCATCAGTGTGCCACTTGGGTTCCACTGGTTCCAATCCCTACTCTTTAGGAGCCACTCCAAGTGCCACCACCAACCTTATTTAGTTGGTTGTAGTTGGTAGGTAGTTATGCTAAGTTATGTTACATTCAGTTAGATTTCATCTAGTTTAGTTAGCACCAGTATTGCATGGATGCATGGGGATACATGCCATTTCTCACCTACCTCATCAATTTAACGAGTTTAACTGATAGAGAGACTAAATTAGACATCTGGAGTTAGACTACTGAGCTCCGATAGTGATTTAGACACTTCTAGTTATCCAATAAGTCAGGATTGAGTTGGGAGATTCAAATCTTATCCACATGACTCAAATTATCCTTTATGTAACATCATTGTTTACTATTGGAATTAATGAATATTAATGTTGTAACTTATTGAGCAATACTTATCAGTTTCCTATGAAATTTTTCTTGTTCAGTGTACATTTTTCATTCCTTTCCACTGCACAATTAAACCTTTCAGTTTCACTCATTTCTTGTAGATCAATGGTTCAATAATTCAAACAGTCTCATCAAAATAGTGAGATGTTCAATAATGCCCTTGGACGACTAACTCCCAGATTGTGGGTAGGGGAAAGGGATAGAGCCTAGAGGAGGTGGAAGATGGTGTTATTGATAAATAAAATCCCAATATAGTCATGTAATTTGATAGATATGTAATCATTTGTTGTAGCATGAATTTTTTGGTCTCCATAGGCCATTTAGACTGTTTTTTATATATGTAATTTGGGGCATATGTTGATTGGGAAGCTTCTCTACCTTCTATTAAGGCTTGGATTATGAAGTTTCATCAAAAATGTGAGGGGTTTACTAATTCCCTTGGAGGACAAACTCCAATATTACAGGTAGAGGAAAGGGCTAGATCCTAGAAGAGGTGGTAGAAGGCGCTATTGATGAATAAAATCCCAATATAGGCAAGGATTTTGATAGATATCTAATTATTTTTTGTAGCATGATTTTTTTTGGACTCCATAGGCCATTTAACATATTTGTTTATATGTAATTTGGGGCATGTATGGATTCCACTTGATGGTATTTTAATTGTATTCACTCTTTCTATATACCCATCAAAGACTTTGCATATTTCTGTATAGTGTATTTTAGGGTTGCAAGGATTCCACTGGATTCTATCATGTATGATAGTATGTGATTTACATGTAATAAAACACATCAACCTGCATATGTATCTTGATGTTGGTAGATCTGAATGTTAAACTCCATTGTCTTAACCTCAACCAAAATGTACCCTTCAGTCAAGGAAAAATATGTGTTAAGCATGGGAATCTTCTATACCTCATTTTAACACTTGGATTAGGAAGTTTCTTCAAAACTATAAGGTGTTTATTAAGTTCATGGATTACCAACTTCGATATTTCATATACGGGTAAGGGATTTACCATGCTTGTTTATGTATTTTAGGAAAGATATGAATTCTACTTGAATTTCTTTTTAGTTGTATGCAACCTTGCAATATACTTGAGAAACTTTACATATTTGTGAATTTTGGTTTGGATTCACAAGGATGCTTTTGAATATACATATGAAAATAGTGAAATTGATTTGTATTTTATGAGTAAATTGGGGTTTTGGTTTCAATTGGGCATGTAAATTTATCATGCAACCTTGCAATATACTTTAGAAACTTTGTAGATTTATGAATTTTGGTTTGGATTCACAAGGATGCTTGTGAATATACATATGTAAATAGTCAAATTTATTTGGTTTTTCTGAGTAAATTGGGGTTTTGGTTTCCATTGGGAAAGTAAATTAAAAAATGTTTGGTTTCAATTCATATTAGGGCATATAAATTATTGAAAATAGGGAAACTATCATGAGAGGATTTGGTGTATTGAATACCTGACAATGAAGAAATCGATATCCAAGGTGGAGTTTGTTTTCCTTTTATCACCCAAATCATGTTCACCCTTTCTTGTTTTGGTCGTCCCAAAAACGTTGTTGCGTGTGGTTGTGAATAAAATGACAGGCTCGCCCTGTTTTAAGCATAAATCATGTTTTGCATAGTGTGTCCGCATTTTTATACACTATAGCGCATGCGTGTTTTAGAGAAACATAGAACGCACATGTTTTACTTAACTATCCTCTTTGGCAAGCATGTAGGCAGGCTTGGGACTAGGTTTAGTAGGGTCGACATTGCTTGGAATGATTTATGTTTTATGCATCTTGAATCCTTGGCTTCAATCTACCATTGCATCTAAAAGGTGCCTCAACTTAGTACACTCACCCTATAATGCAACCACAGTTATCCCTTACATAATTTTTCAACTCTCATTTATCTTGAAATGATGAGCCTCCTTGTAACCCATGATTGAAAATAAAAAACAATATTCCATCTCTCTTAGACATGTTTTGCAACACAAGTGTTCAAGTGAGTGGACTCTATTTCATGGATTCCATGTTTGAGCATAGCGAAAATTTTGGCATGCCTAATTCTATACTCAATGTTTAACACATCATGGTTCTTAAATGATTGTACATGATTATGAATCCTACTATGTAAAACTACCTAAATATTCCCAACAATGAAATAAGGAATTAGTACCACAATATGGAATCCTTATCCGTGGTACAATGATCAATGATGAAGTCATTAAATTCTCAACCATTGAGAGATACTTTTACCATAATAACACAAGTTCTCTCTTCCACGGAGGCCCATAGTTCACTTAAGTGCATGCATCATGTGAAATTATAAAAATGTAACAAAAATAACAAACATGGAATAGTAATGAAGTGTCCATGTTTAAATTAAGCATATGCATTCAGGGTTGAGAGCAACCCATGTTAAGCTATGTCGTTTTTCATGTGAAGGAATTCAATATACAATCTTTAAGATCAATATGCTTATTGCATATCACTATAATCCTTTTATAGTTGACACTCTCTTCCAATTCCCTACACACCAAAAACCTAGTAACTTAAACGTATTTTCTTAAAATCACCTTATCAATATTCATCCCTTCCAATGGTTTTGAATGCATGTATAAAGAGTCCAATTTCTTAAGTCCCTTTTGGGAATAACCTAAAAGAATATAGCTTGTTACTTAAACAACTAACGTGTGTCAATAACCTATGGGTGAAGGCTTCCGAACTTGTCCACCCTCTTTACTCATTGATAACCTCTCTATGACTTCCTTTAGGTTTACAAATTCTCTATTCATAATGTTCAATTTTGTCATCCTTTCATTTATACTTTAAAGTATCATAGGAAGAACACAACATGAGAGTCTAAAAACTAGAACATGATAATGTCAAGAATGAAGTTGATACTAAGACAATTCGAGGTATTATGAATGACTTTTAATTTGATAGAAGAATTAAATACCGTTACATTTCTCCCATTGTGATTATAGTAAACCAATGCCCAATTTACTATTTGAGGTAGTCTTCATAAAAAAAAGGACAAAATAAAAATCTAAAGAAAGGATTTTTTCAAATTAGGATGATTATTAGAGTGAGATCGCTTAGCAACAAAAAGTGTCAATTTGAGAATCTAATCCTTTACTAGAGTAAGATGATATTGATATCTATATTTTCTCTCTGAGGATGCTAGTTGGAAATAAGGGATCCCAATATATCATTAGATTCAATTCATCTAAGTAATTGATCCCTCTATGAATATCAAATGATGACCTTCTAAATTACTAATAGTCACTCCTGGCCCGTTCTTCAAAATAGTGGCAAGTGGTTAAACATAAGAAGAGAAAAAAAATTAAAAAGGTGAGCAATAACATATAAATTTGTTAGGTAATTTGACTCTTGTAAGTGTAGTATGAACATGTGTTAATATACATGTTTATATACTTTAGTTAAATATTATATAGTGATATTAGTTAGCCACAACAAGTATCAAATTGAGAATCCGATCCTTCCTTAGGGTATATATTAGAAGATATCCATACTATTAGTTACTTTGCTTCTTCTTCAAAACAATGGGAGAGGGATAAAAAGAAAAAGGGAAATGCGAATAAGTGTATTAGGTACATTTTATTATCTAAGTGTTGTATATAATTGTAATTAATCTTTTAGTATTGGGCTTTGGTTACATGTAGAATTGGATTTAATTTGACAATATAATATATATTTGTGATGTTTTCCTCTAAAAACATATATAAGAATTGATAGGCCTTTCATCCTTGAACAAATGTTACCTTACATGACAACTTCTCCCCCATACTAGGTTGTACCTTGCTCCTCTATGTGCAATAATTTAAAAAAATAAAAAAATAACAAAGAATGCATCAATGTGGTGTATCATAGTGGTGAGAATGAAGTGGTCCTATTAATTTTTTTATAAAAATAAAATTTTAAAAAATACAAGGAAAAAAACAATAACATGAAAAAAATGCATGAATAAGAGTGCATGCATCAATGTCCGATAGCATAGTGATGAGAGGGATGTGTGATGTAGTTTAGTGGTGAAAGGTTTGCATATTTGATCCCTCACGGATTTGTATATATGGAGTTAGATGGATCTATACTAGAAAATGGATTAATTTTTATAAAAAAAATAAAATTAATCAAAGATTAAAAATACAAATAAGAGCACATTCATGAATGTGTTGTAGCATAGTGTTGATAGGGATGTGTGATGTATTTTAGTGGTGAAGGATTTGCATATTTCATCACTGTTAGGGCTTGGTATAACCCAAGTTAGATGGATCTATATGGGTAGATGGATTAAAAAAAGTTTATAGAGAGTTAAAAATTAATAAAAAATTTCAAAATAATAAAATAAATCAAAAAATAAGAATGCATGAATAAGTGTGTTGTAACATAGTGACAAGACTTGTCACAATAAAAAATTAATTAATTAAAATTAAGAGTGCATACATCACTTGCTGCAACATAAGATGAATCTATACTAGGATATGGATTTTAAAAATTATATATATAAAATTAATTAAAAAATAAATAAACTAAAAAAAACTAATGCATAAATAAATGTCATGTATCATAGTGTTGAGAAGGATGTGTGATGTAGTTTAGTTGTACAAAATTTGCACATTTAATTCTTTTAAACACTTTATAATGAATGAATCTATATTACTATATAGAAAAAATTAAAATGATCTTACATGAAACATTGCCATTTATAAAATTTATAAAAAAAATAATTTATCAAATTTATATTAAATATTTAACTAAATATAATATCATTTATTATTAAATATTTAAATAATTATGATATCGTCTATAAAATTTATAAAAACAATAACTAATCAAATTTATATTAAATATTTAAAAATAAATATGACATTAAAATTATTGTTAACAATTAAAAAATTATATATTTTGGTCTACTCAATAAATAACGAATTCTTCAATAAATAACAAATATTTTAAACATTTTCATGGTACGACTAGATTTTCTTAAGCACATATAGTGGTTTCTTCAAGTACAATAACTTGCACATCTCTTATATGTTTAGCCCGTGAACCAAATGGTGGATTAAAGTTAAGAGTGATGCCTTCTCCTATCTGCAACAACCGTGGAGATTTGAATACGATACTTTGTGTTGATGTGTTTGGTTCGATCATGGAATCTAGGATTCTTAGCCAGCTTGATTACAGAAGTATTGTCGATCAATAATGGAGTGGAGTTCTCTTGTTTTTCTTGAAAATCTTCAAGTATCTTCTTGAGCCATACTGATTCTTTCATTGCTTCAGCTGCAGCCACATATTCTGCTTCTGTTACCTCCATCTTAGAAATAATCGAGGTGTTCATGTGCTCCCACCATCTCTGAACAAAGTCTTTGAAGGAAGGGTGATTGAGCCAGAATTTTTCAAATCAAAAGGGATAGAAACAATGAGCTTCTGTGTTTTTCAAAGTCAAGGAGATAGGACAATGATCTGTTCCATCCGAGGGAGGAACTTTAGTGGTTAGCAGACCTCCTCTATCCAAATTATTTTCTGAGACCATAAATCTGTCCATCCTTGAGGCTTAAGCAGCTTATCTCCACCTCTTTTGTTATTCGTGGTAAAAAAAACCTTTAGAGGTTGTGAGGTTCCATGAGCTTGCTATCTTTTATGAGTGATTTGAACCTGAGATCCTCAATGGTGATCGTTATTCTTCCTCTTTTTTTTCATTGAGAAAGGTGATCATGTTAAAATATCCACCAAATATAACCAAAACATGTGAGTGTTGTTGTTTGAACCAATCCATATAGAGGATCATATTAGACTTCAGAGTTGGGGTTTGAGGGCCATAGATATTAAGCATGAATCCATGATGTTTTGTTCCCAGGATGTTCAAGGAGGAAGAAAATGATCTAGAGGTGGAAGAGAAAATATTCAGGTCAATTAAGGAGGGATCCCAAGCCATGGAAATGCCCCCTGATGCACCACGAGAATCAATAGCTATGCTTTGACAACTCCGCGAAAGTTTGGAAATCAGGATCTGAAAGGTTTGGCTAGAGCATTTGATTTCTTGCAAAAAGAGAATTGTCGATGTATCTTGTAGTATTTTATTTTTTATCATCCTATGTTTAGATCGCCTATTGAGGCCTCTTATATTCCAGGATATAGTTTTCATTGAGAATGGTTTTATAAAGTAGGAAATAATTTAGTTAGTTGGGTGTATTGGTCTAATTCAACTAACCTAGTGCCGAGAATGCTGATTCTTTGTAGATATGTCTTTCTTCCTTTTTTTGATTATCTCTCTGGAGTGTTTTCTTGTCCTTCGGATGTGTACTCTAGACGTCGATTTTTTTTTCAGCTTTCCTTTAGCTAGAGCATCCTTCAAGATTTGGATCTTAGTTGGGGGTATAGAACTAAATTATTTTCGAGTGCATGCATCTTCCATTCCTAACAGATCCATGCCTCCTATTTCTATTTCCACCATTTCTTTGTCCATGAAAATTTTGAGACCGCTTTCCTTCCGAGGTTGTGACAGGTCGGAAGTGGGTTGTGTTAGTTTTTGCTTACCATTCTGTGTATCCATTGTATTTTCCTCTTCTCTTGGTATTCGACGATCTGTGTTTCCTCCTTATTTAGTTTTTGGTTCCTTTAGCTCTTCTGGAAGCTCTTCCAAGGTCTCAAAACTATTACTAGTTGTGGGTTGATCTACTTTTCTCTCCATAGGTGGGTGCCTTCTATTGTATCTCTTTTTTCTTTCAAAGTTTTGGAAACCTTCCTCATCTTTTTTCGGTGCAGGTATGAGGTTGGGCTTGTTTTTGTTGAGAGGGAATTCTCTGTATAGGTGTCCATGCTCATGACACTTGTGACTCCTGAAGGGGACATGTTCATAGTCCAACGATTGAATCCATTCGGAGTCTTCATGCATCAGGATTATTAAGTCTGGGAGCTCCTTCTCCATGTGCATGTAGACACAGATTCTCACGTAGGAAGTATATTTGTTGTGCTTTGTTTTCTCTTATTCCCAAACATAGATTCCCAGAGTATTTTCGATGTCTATGAGTGTTTCTTCATCCTAGTACTCTTGTGGAAGTGGGTACATGTTAATCTAAATAAGGCCCATGTAAAGTATTCCTTCTCTTGGTTAATTATTTCTATCCAATTTTTTAGGTAGAACCCTCAAGAGTTGAAGAAATATGGTCCACCATTTTCAACTCGTGCTTTATCCTCTATCCTATGTAAAATTATGGTAATGAAGCCTTTCGATTCAAGCTAGAGGTCATAATGGGATTTCGGTTTCCATTTTGATTCAATCCATACTCTGAGCGCTTGTTCTAATTAAAAAATGCCTATAAATTTACCTATTATCACATGGTCTCTCATTCGATGTGCTCTTTTATTAATCCTTTCTGTCGGTAGGGTAATGCAAGGTATTTCCATGGTTTTTTGTATACAGGTACTGGTATTCTGTGTACCTTTTCTATGTCCACCATTGTATTCTTTGGTTTCTTGGTTGATTGTTGCTTCCAAGATCAGGATTTCAGCAGTGCCAATATGCAAGGTTTTTGATGTGCCCTTGTCAGAAGGGCCTTCGATGTCAAGCACATTAAGGATAGGATGGGAGGGGCTTACTACCCCCACCTAGTGCTTCCATATAGTTGGTTAAGATCTCTGGCTGAATCTTGTAAGTATGTAGGTCAAGGAAGGTTCTGTGGTACCGTTGTTGTAGTCATTAGATCCAAACCCTAGTCATTCCTTCAAAATTGCAAATCTCTTGTTCATCTCAGAATAGACATATTCCAAGCATTAGCATAAAGGGGCATATGTTGATTGGGAAGATCCTATACCTTATTTTAAGGATTGGATTATGAAGTTTGATAGAAACTGTGAGGTGTTAATTGATTCTCTTGGAGGACCAAATCCAATATTTCGGGTAGAGGCAATGGTTAGAGCCTATAAGAAGTGGCAAAAGGTGTTATTGATGATTAAAATCCCAATATAGGAAAGGATTTTGATAGATATGTAATTATTTTTTATAGCGTGAATTTGTTTGGACTCCATAGGACATTTAGAATCTTTGTTTATATGTGATTTGGGGCATGCCATGGATTCCACTTGATAGTATTTTAGTTGTATGCAATCTTTCTGTATACCCATGAGAGACTTTGCATACTTGTGTATAGTGGATTTTAGGGTTGCAAGGTCTCCACTAGATTTTAACATGTATGATAGTATGTGATTGACATGTAATCAAAGACATCAACCTCCCTATGTATCTTGATGTTGGTAGAGCCTATTGTTGAACTATGTTGTCTTGACCTTAACCAAAATGCACCCTTCAGTCAAGCGAAACTATTTTTTAAGCATGGGAAGCTTCTATACCTTATTTTAACACTTAGAATAGGAACTTTCATAAAAACTATAAGGTTTTGATTAATGTTCTTGGACAACAAACTTCGATATTTCGGACAGTGGCAAGGGATTTACCATGTTTGTTTATGTATTTTAGGGAAGATATGAAATCTACTTGAATTTTGTTTTAGATGTATGCATCCTTGCAATATACTTGAGAAACTTTGCATATTTGTGAATTTTGGTTTGGATTCACAAGGATTCTTGTGAATATACATATGCAAATAGTGAAATTGATTTGTTTTTTTTATGGGTAAACTGGGGTTTTGGTTTTGATTGGGCATGTAAATTTCTCTATGGGCATATAAACTAAAAAAATTTGGTTTCAATTCATATTAGGGCATAGAAATTATTGAAAAATAGGGAAACTAGCATGAGAGGATTTGGTGAAAATACCTCACAATGAAGAGATTTATACCCAAGGTGGAGCCTATTTTCCTTTTATCACCCAAATCGTGTTCACCCTTGCTTATTTTGGTTGGCCCAAACATGTTCTTGTGTGTGGTTGTGGAGAAAATGATGAGCTCTTCCTGTTTTAATCATAAATCATGTTTTACATAATGTGTGGCATTTTTGTACACTATAACATGTGTGTGTTTTAGAGAAACATAACACACACACATTTTACTTAACTATCCTAATTGGAAAGCATGTTCACAGGCTTAGGACTAGGCTTAGCAAGTTCAACATTGCTTGGGATGATTTATGTTTTATGGATCTTGAATCATTGGCTTCAATCTACCATTGCATCTAAAAGGTCCCTCAACTTTGTGCACTCACCCTGTAATGCGACCAAATTTATCCCTTACATAGTTTTGCAACTCTCATTTGTCTTGAAATGATGAGCCTCCTTGTGATTCATGATTGAAAATAAAATATGATATTCCATCTCTCTTAGAAATTTCTTGCAACAAAGATGTTGTGAGTGGATATCTTTCATGGAAGTCAAGTTTGAGCATAGCAAAAAAAAATTTCTATGCTCACTAAACACATCATGGTTACTAAATGATTGCACATGATTATGAATCCTACTGTTTAAAACCACTTAAATCTTCTCGACATTGAAATAAGGATTTAGTACCATACTATGGATTCCCCATCCATGGGACAATGATCAATGATGAAGTCATTAAAATCTCAATCATTGAGAGATACTTTCACCATAATAACACAAGTGTTATCTTCCATGGAGGCCCATAATTTATTTAAATGCATGCATCATGTGAAATTATAAAAATGTAACAAAACTAAAAAGCATGGAATAGTAATCAAGTGACCATGTTTAAAATTAAGCATATGCATTCAGGGTTGAGGCCGCCCCCATGTTAAGCTATGTGGTTGTTCAAGTGAAGAAATTCAAAGTACAAGCTTTAAGCTCAATCTTATTACTGCATATCACTATATTCCTTTTATAGTTGACACTCTCTTCCACTTCTCTACACACCAAAAACCCAGTAACTTAAACTTATTTTCTTAAAATCACCTGATTGATATTCATCCCTTCTAGTCATTTTGAAAGCATGTATAAAGATTCAAATTTCTTAAGTCCCTTTTGGGATTAACCTAGAAGAATATAAATTGGCACTTAAACAACTAATGTGTGTCAATAACTTATGGGTGAAGGCTTCAAATCAGGATGATAATTAGAGTGAGATCCTTAGCAACAAAAAAGTGTCAATTTGAGAATTCTATTCTTAACTAGAGTATATATTAGAAGATGATAATGATATCTATCTTTTCTCTCAAATGATGTTAATTGGAAATAAGTGATCCCAAGATATTATTATCTTCAATTCATTTAAGGATTTGATCCTTCTATGAATATCAAATGATCACCTTCTAAATTACAATTAGTCACTTTGGTTTTTTCTTCAAAATAGTGGAAAGAGGTTAAACATAATAAGAGAAAAAAAATAAAGGGTGATAAATAACATATAAATTTGTTAGGTAATTTGACTCTTGTAAGTGTAGTATGAACATGTTTTAATGTACATGTTTATATACTTTACTTAAACATTATATAGTGAAATTAGTTAGCCACAATAAGTATCAATTTGAGAATCCAATCCTTCCTTAGGGTATATATTAGAAGATATCCATACTATTAGTTAAGTTGCCTCTTCTTCAAAACAATGGTAAAGGGATAAAAAAAATAAGGGAAAATGAGAATAAGTGCATTATGTACATTTTCTTATGTAAGTGTTGTATACAATTGTACTTATTTTTGTAGTATTGGGTTTTGGTCACATGTAGAATGTGATTTAATTTGACAATATAATAGATATTTGTGACTTTTTCCTCTAAAAAAATGATCTAATAATTGATAGGTCTTTCAACATGGAACAAATGTTACCTTACATGACAACATCTTCCCGATGTTGGGTTGTAGAGCACCTTGCTCCTCTGTGTGCAATAATTTTAAGGGTCAAAATGAATTTTAAATTACTTTTTACGTTTGGTAAACCTTGCTACTCTCCATGTATCATAAAAATAAAAATAACAAATAACACAACATTCCCCAATGTGTTGAATCATAATCCTAAAAAATAAGAAATAACACAACATGCCTCAATGTGTTGTATCATAATCCTAAAAAGAAAGTTGTCATATTAATTTTTTATATAAAATAAGAATAAAACTAAAAATAAGAAAAACAAGAAAAAAAATGCATGAATAAGAGTGCATGCATCAATGTCTTGTAGCATATTGGTGAGAGGGATGTATGATGTAGTTTAGTGGTGAAACGTTTGCATATTTAATCCCTCTGAGGGATTTGTATGGAGTTAGATGGACTCTATAATAGTAAATGGATTAATTTTTTTTATGAAAAAGTTAAAAATAATAATTAATAAAATCTAAATTTTAAAAATGATAAAATTAAAAAAATTAAAAATAGGAATTTGTTTGGTTTCATCTTCCTGAGAGGGAAGTGTCAATCTATCACTTCAAAAAAAATAAAAATAAGAGCACATTGATGAGTGTGTTGTAGCATAGTGTTGATAGAGATGTGTGATGTATTTTAGTGGTGAAAGATTTGCATATTTCAAATCACTCTTAAAGCTTTGAATAATCCAAGTTACATGGATTAGATGGATTAAAAAAAAATTATAACAAATAAAAAAATAAGAATGCATGAATAAGTGTGTTGTATTAAAATTAAAATTAAGAATGCATACATCACTTGTTGCAACATCTGATGGATCTATACTCAATTATGGATTTTAAAAATATATAAATAAAATTAATTAAAAAATAAATAAAATAAAAAATAAGAATGCATGAATAAGTGTGATGTACCATAGTGGTGAGAAAGATGTATCATGTAGTTTAGTGGTAAGAAAATTACAAATTTAATTTAATCCATATTACTAAATAAAGAACAATAAAATAATCTTACATCAAACATTGTCATTTATAAAAGCAATAACTAGTCAAATTTATTTGAAATAGATATGGCATTAAGCTTATTGTTAACCATTAAAAAGTTATATATTTTGGTTTAATCGATAAATAACAAATTATTCCAACAAATAACAAATATTTTTAGCATTTTCATGGTATGGGTACAATGAACTTCCTTTTTCCTTCAGCTTAAAATTAAGTGAGGATGATGTCCCATGCCTGCAAATTATATATTTAACTCCACCTTTACATTTTCAAACTATCCAACTTAAAAAAAAGGACTAAATGAAAATCCAAAGAAAGGATTTTTTCAAATTAGGATGATTATTAGAGTGAGATCATTTAACAACAAAAAGTGACAATTTAAGAATCCAATCCTTTACTAGAGTAAGATGATATCTATATCTATCTTTTCTTCCTAAGGATGCTAGTTGGAAATAAGGGATCCCAATATATCATTGGATTCAATTCATGTAAGGATTTGATCCCTCTATGAATATTAAATGATCACCTTCTAAATTACAATTAGTCACTTTGACCCGTTCTTCAAAATACTGGCAAGAGGTTAAACATAATAAGAGAAAAGAAATTAAAAGGGTGAGCAATAACATATAAATTTGTTGGGTAATTTGACTCTTCTAAGTGTAGTGTGAACATGTGTTAATGCACATGTTCATATACTTTACTTAAACATTATATAGTGAGATTAGTTAGCCACAACAATTTGATTAGTGATTAGTTATCAATTTGAGAATCAAGTGTAGTGATTAGTTATCAATTTGAGAATCCAATCCTTCTTAGGGTATATATTAGAAGATATCCATACTATTAGTTACTTTGTTTCTTCTTAAAAACAATGGGAAAGGGATAAAAAGAGTAAGGGAAAATGAGAATAAGTGCATTATGTACATTTTCTTATGTAGGTGTTGTATAAAGTTGTACTTAAATTTTTAGTATTGGGCATTTGGTCATATGTAGAATGTGATTTAATTTGACAATATAATAGATATTTGTGACTTTTTCCTCTAAAAACTAATATAAGAATTGATAGGTCTTTCAACCTCGAATGTTATCTTACATGACAACATCTCACCCATATTAGGTGTAGAGCACCTTCCTCCTCTCTGTGCAATAAATTTAAGGGTCAAAATGAATTTTGTTATTTTTATTTTTGGTAAACCTTGCTACTCTGAGTGCAATCATAAAAAATAAAATTAACAAATAAGAGAGCATGCCTCAATGTGTTGTATCGTAATAATGAAAAGGAAGTTGTAGTATTAATTTTTTTATATAAAATAAAAATAAGAATAAAACTAAAAAATAAGAAAACCAGAGGGTATGCATCAATGTCTTGTAGCATAGTGGTGAAAAGCTTGCATATTTAATCCCTCTCATGGATTTGTATGGAGTTAGATGGACTCTGTAATAGTAAATGGATTATTTTTTTTTATAAATAAACTAAAAATAATAATTAATAAAATTTAAATTTTAAAAATAATAAAAGAAATTAAGAATTTGTTTTTTTTCATCCTCCTCAAAGGAAGTGTCAATCTATCACTTTAAAAATAATAATAAAAGATTAAAAATAAAAATAAGAGCACATTCATGAGTGTGTTGTAGCATAGTATAGAGACCTGTGATGTATTTTAGTGGTGAAGGATTTGCATATTTCAAATCACTCTTAAAGCTTTGTATAACCCAAACTAAATGGATTAGATGGATTAAAAAAAATTATAACAAATTAAAAAATAATAAACAATTAAAACAATAAAAGAAAAAATAAGAATGTATGAATACTTGGGTTGTATTAAAATTAAGAGTGCATACATCACTTGTTGCAACATAAGATGATGGATCTATACTCAAATATGGATTTTAAAAATATATAAATAAAATTAATTAAAAAATAAAAATGCACGAATAAGTGTGATGTACCATAGGAGTGAGAAAGATCAAACTGGTAAAAAAATTACAAATTTAATTCCTTTTAACAATTTATAATAAGTAAGTTAGATAAATCTATATTACTAAATAAAGAACAATAAAATAATCTTACATCAAACATTATCATTTATAAAAGCAATAACTAGAATCAAACTTATTTTAAATAGATATCACATTAAAATTATTTTTAACCATTAAAAAGTTACATATTTTGGTTTAGTCAATTAATAACAAATTCTTCAAACAAATAACAAATATTTTTAGCATTTTCATGATATGGTACAATGAAGTTCCTTTTTTCTTCATGAACAAATTCTTCCAAGAAATTAACAAATATTTTTAGCATTTTCATGACAGGGGTACAATGAACTTCCTTTTTTCTTCAGCTTAAAATTAGGTGAGGATGATGTACCATGCCTGCAATTTATTTATATCTAACTCCACCTTTCCATTTTCAAACTATCCGAGGATGATGTCGCATGGCTATAGACTATATATATTTAACTCCACCTTTACATTTTCAAACTATCCAACTGAGTTCTCCTCTGCAGCTTTATGTGCAAAGCTTTGCAGCTTTATGTGAAAAGCTTTGGGTAACACTCGATAAAAAAAATTGGTGTATTGGAAGTATAGCAATGGAGGTACTGCCGATCGATCTGGTCCGAAAGTGCTTGGTGAGAGTGCCCTACGCATCACACCATAACCTGAAAGCTGTATGCAGAAGCTGGCAAGCTATGGTATGTAGCCCTAACTTCTACGCTGGCAGAAAGATATCTGGAACGAGCGAGCAGTTCATATGCTTGATTCAAAATAAGAATGTTCATGGTGACCCTTTGAAGGACACCTGTAAAAGGAGTTGTAATAATGTTCCCAGTGTAATAACGATATATGACCCTTTGAATTGCACCTGGAAAAGGATTCCTCCCATTGATGATCCGGACTTTGAATGGTTTAAGTGCGTTGCTGTGAATGGGAAGCTGGTTCTCATAGCTGGAATCGTCCCGTCCAGCAGAACTATGAAGAATGTATACATTTATGACTTTCAGTCAGGGAGATGGAGCCCTGGAGCTGACATGCCTATACCTAAAACTCAATCCTTCTTTGTCTGCACTGTCTCTTCTTGCAATGGACTTGTCTACGTCGCCGGCAGGGGCCCTCTGGGTACTGCTGCTGCAGCAACTTATAACGTGGGGGAAGACAAGTGGGAAATTCTGCCTCCTATGATCCAACCGCACATCCAGGGATGCCGCGGTGTTTTCTTGGAAGATAAATTCATGGTGTTAAGTAGAGACGGAAGTGTACAAGTTTTGGATCCACCTGCGGGAACATGGAGAAGGAGTCAATGTATATGGAGTTCAGATGAAAAGCTATGGAGAAGTCTTTGGGGAATTTGTGCGGCGGATTCTTCTGGCAACTTGTACGTTTTCAGTGAAGAACAGGTGATGAAGTATGAAGGTGAGAAAAACGTTTGGACCCCTGTGGCTTCTCTTCCACAAGATATACAAGGTATAAGATGCCACATAAGTTGTGCTACAGGGTGGCACGACTGGATTTTCTTAAGTTGTGCTACAGGGTGGCACGACTGGATCTCTTATCTGTTTAGCCCGTCAACCAGTCGGTGGATTAAAGTTAACAGTGATGCCTTTTTCGTATCTGCAACAACTGTGGAGATTTGAATACGATTAGCTGTCCGTTTTTTTTCTAGTTATCTGTTGTGTGATTTAAATTTGTCTAAACCCTCTAAATGAAGATTTCTACAAAAATTGCTCTCCAAATAAGGATTTCAACAAGAATTGCTATACCAGATTCTGGCAAGTTAATAGCGTTTTGGTTAGCACTTACATACTACTTACTTACTGTTGTCTCCTCTTATTTGGCAGTCATGAAAATGTTTCATATTAATTCTCTTTTCGGTAGCTAATTGTTTCATATTTAATCCACAACAAATTGAAAAAAAAGAAGGTGAACAGAATTTACATAAAGCAGGCAATTTGGTGATGTTTCATATTTAATCCTTTCTAGTTCTTTATTTGCTCCTTTATTTCATGCCATTGTGTTCCTGAAACATCTTTTTTTTTAAGTAATCCGTCTAACACAGCAAGCAAAAATGTATGTTTTTCCTGTCATCCATCTGCTGTGCTGTGCTGTGCAATACTCACCCATCAAACATCAAAGACCCCAACTTTTGACACACTTTTACTTTGTTTTGCAATAAGAGAAGGGTTACCAAAGTCCTCCTAAACCAACCAGAGAAGGGTTATCTAGCTCTTGTGATTTCAAATCCTGCAAACTAATTTTCACAAAATTTTCTTTGGTAAAATATGTGGTTCAATAACTGAGTCACCAAAGAGTTAATATTATTTAATTCTTTTCATTATAATATCCTTATGTCCTTAAATGTGTTTAAGAAAAGATTTATGGCAGTTATACATGTGACTTGTGTATTCACGTGCTTCTCCCTTATTCATTTTTTTTGATTGTGTGGAGATTAAACTTTGATCTGTGGAATTCCACCATCATATTATGCATGTATGGTACATATGCTTTATTTATGATATTTTTATTTTTATTTTAGTTATTTAAAATTTTATCAACAAAACAAAACAAAACATATTGAATATTCAGATTTTATATTTTAATTTTTTCAAAAATTCTAAATAAAACATATTTATATTTAATATTTAATAGAATTTTGATTTATGATTTTAAAATATTGATTTTCAAAAATAAAACATTTTTAATAATAATTTTTCAAACTAAAATTATATAAATTATTTTACATAAAATTATAATGCAACATTTAAATTTCCAAAAAATCATGGGAAAACTATATCCAATCAAAGGTAACATTAATAAATGTCATTTTAATATGATCTTGGGAAACGATGTACATAAGCAAAAACATTCCGCTCTAAAGCAAACACAAGCATTTTAAGTCAACTTCTGCACTTGTAATCATATCTTTTCCATTTTGTTTTATTGTTCTTCTAAACAAAATCCATGATTGTCTAAATTTTAGAAGTGGTATCCAATCATAAAGACCAAATCATCAAGTTAATCCCATGGAAGGCCAAAGAAGCAATAAATAAGTCAATGGAACACCAAAGAAACAATAAATAAGTAAATCGAAGAGCACCATCCATAAACCTTACTATCACAAATAAATTACATGGAAGCTTCATATAAGATTGTTTTTTAACTCTGTAGTGTCCCCGGTTACCTCGGTGGCATTTGGAGGCAAGGGGAGAATTTTTGGAACAACCAAACTAAAATTTTCTTTAATACAATTTTATTATGCCTTCATTCATCAAAACGAGTATTGGAAGAACCTTCCATCAGATCTCACTTCCAAAATTCACTCAAACAATCCATCGTAAATCTTTAACTTGGCCTAAGGACCAAATCCACGGCCTTAATTTCATCCCATCCCTTAATTAAGCTTAGCAATATGATCTGTTGGTTGATAATCAATCCCAACGACTTAGTTACTTCTCTAACCCTTTTTTAACAATGAAAAGGGGGTCTTGGGGGGGTGGCGGTGGGCGGGGTGAGCATGAGTGCGAGCACAAGGGTTTGTTTGTATAGGTGTGGGCATAGGGAGAGTGTCGGGGGGGCTACAAAACCCTTGTTTCCTGAGCATGGCAGGGATGGCTCCTTGGAGCCAGGTACCCAAGGAGGAAGAAAACGAAAGTGGGGACAGGAAGAGGGATGGAGACGGGAGAGGTAGAAAATGAGGACAAGGAGGGTGTCTTCCAAAAGCCCTATCTATTCGAGCCATCCAGATAAAATCCCAGAAGGTAAGGGGCAAGATAGAGATATGGAAGGAGAAGGGTCTCATCGAGAAATTTGTTGGGGTGTGGCCAAGGGAGAGGGATCTTGTTCGCTAGATCAAGACTATGTGGAACCCTAAAGGCCGCTACGATATACATCTAGGGTCTAAGGGTTTCTCACAATCATTTTCTTCAATCAAGAGGATAGGGATTGGGTTCTGGAGGGAGGTCTGTATTTTTACTTTTCACCAGGATTATACCTTCGGCCCTCGAAAGAACGATTTAATATGGAAACTGAAGATATGGGGGTTGTTCCTATTTCGATCTGTCTGTTCTCTTTTCCCTATGAATAGTGGGCTTTGGAAACCCTGTAAGACATTGGTAATACCTTGGGGGAGTTTGTGAAGGTGCATAAGCAAAACAAATATGAAAGATACACAACCTTTGCATGCATCTATGTATACATCAGGGATAATTTTAGGGGCGAAATTTATCCCATGAGCTATTTTTAGGGGGTTTTCTTGAAAAACAGATTCACCATTTTGCAATTTTTGAAGCCCTACTTCACCCAATTTCGATGGAGTAAACTTTTTCCACCCTAAAAATTGCCAAATTATTATAGAAACGATATAAAATCCTTGGAAATTAAAATATTTTTTAAAAGAATATCGCCAAACATTTTATAGTTGGTGTTTTAAGAATTGATAAGATTCGCCAACATTTATACACTTTTAAATAAGTATGGTTCTTTAAATTCATCCCTAGTATACATGGATCTATCGAAAAAATTACCAAAGGCAATAATCCTGAATTGGGATGATGAAGAATGGATCCAACCCATTGACTATGAGCAACTTCTATTCCAATGTAAACAATGCCATGAAAGAAGGGACATGGGTATGTTTCTCGCAAAAAAATTGAGATTCTCCAAGAGGCCATTATCAGAACTCGAGCACATCAAAATATGCGGAACGCAACAGAATCGCATAAAGGTAGTAAAATGAAATCACTAGATGAAGAGATGAAGAGGGGAAGTAAAATGACCAAGAAACTAATTGTAGAGGTAGGTGTAAAACTCATCAAATCATATCAGTACCCAAAAATCAGGGAGTCCTTCTCTGAGGAAAGCAAATTTATTCAATGAAGATAATATCCAAGAATATTAGGGGGTGCAACCACCCCAGGAAGTGGAAAAATTTACCTAGAAATATTAAGAAAGAGAGACCACTTATCATTTTACTCCAAGAAAAAAAATTCAATATACAGGACTTTATTATATAGGACTTTATAGTAGATTCTACTTTATTCTGCTTTTTCTACTTTTCCTACTTTTCTATGAATAAGATAAAAGCTAGTCAACTAGGAAACTGGGAGCTTTTGTTTCCAACCCATCCTCCATTAGTTTTCTCCATATTCTAGGATTAGCATGTTTTTTCCATCTTCTTGACAACTCACTCATGCTTTTTCCAACTTGTGAGGTCCTTGACAGATTTGGGAAGTGCTTTAGCCACATATGGGGGTTTGCTATATTTTGGTAAGTCAGCCTTTTTGAGTTTTATGAGTTGTTTCCATACAATTGGATTTTCCTATGAGGGATGTAATATTTATGTACACTATTATTCATCATTATTCAATGGAAGGATACACACCAATATTCATCTCTTCATTCATGTGATTCAGTCTCTTTTCTTCTCTCTATTTTTCCTGTGTATGCTTGTGAGAATTCTTAGTAGCAAGATCTATTTCTTGTGCTTCTTCTTAGCATCATAGCTGATAACATTGATCTATTATAGCTTCAATATTTACTTCTTCATTGAAGGAGAAAGCATTCAAATCAATGAGGGTAGCAACAACATGAACTGCATGAGAAACTTCTTCATCATGATCAACTTCATTAGAGAATGTAGAGGCCAAGAAATATTGAGAGAGAGAAGAAGAGAAGGTGCTAGGTTCACTCCATGCTTCATCTTCAATTTCCTGCAAACCAAAAGCTTTGTCCAAAATTTTCCAAAGCTCAAATGGAAATTCAGCAGAATCTATGAGATGATATATATTTGGAGACATTCCCAAACACATAATTCCATAAGCTCTATCACAATTATTTATCCAATCAATCTTCTCTTCATAAGACTTAGGTTCATTCAATGCACCAATGGAGACAACAAAGAGACATTTCCTCTTCAAGTATGCACTCATCTTTGGCTTCCAATACATGTAGTTGAAAGGAGATAGTAGATGAACTTTTGAATCCATATTGAAGTTGTTGATATGCTCTAAGAGATACTCTCTGCAACCTGCAAAACAAACTAGGAGAAAATATTGTAAGCTAGACAAGCTCTTCTTCAGAGAGGGATAGGAGACTAGATGCGCTCCTCAACTCTGTAGAACTTGATCAACCTTGTTGCTGTAGAAGATGGCAAGGTTGTGCTCCCTGTAGCTCTGATACTATGTAGAAACAATAGATCAATGCTATGAGCAATGATGCTAAGAAGAAGCACAGGAAATAGATCTATTATTTCTACATGGTATCAGAGCTACAGGGAGCACAACCTTTCCATCTTCTACAGAGTATCAAGGTTGATCAATTTCTATAGATTTGAGGAGCGCATCCAATCTCCTATCCCTCTCTGAAGAAGAGCTTGTATAGCTTACAAGATTTTCTCCTGGTTTGTTTTGTAGGTTGCAGAGAGTATCTCCTAGAGCATATCAACAACTTAAATATAGATTCAAAAGTTACTCTACTATCTCCTTTCAACTATGTTGATTAGAAGCCAAAGATGAGTGAATACTTGAATAGGCAATGTCTCTTTGATGTCTCTATTGGTGCATTAAGTGAACCTGAGTCTTATGAAGAGAAGATTGATTGGCTTAATAATTTTGATAGAGCTTATAAAATTATGTGTTTGGGAATGTATCCAAATATATATCATCTCATAGATTCTGCTGAGTATCCATTTGACCTTTGGAAGAATTTGGACAAAGCTTTTGGTTTGCAGGAAATAGAAGATGAAGCATGGAGCGAACCTAGCATCTCCTCTTGTTCTCTCTCTCAATATTTTTTGGCATCTACATTATATGATGAAGTTGATCATGATGAAGAAGTTTCTCATACAGTTCATGTTGCTGCTACCCTCTTTGATTCGAATGCTTCCTCCTTCAATGAAGAAGCAAATATTGAAGAGCCATCTTTTTATGTGTCTCTTGAAGGTGATTTTTCTTCTTATGATACTAATGATGAAAAAGAAGTAACATACAGAGCTGCTATTGATATTGATTATTATCCTATAACCCATTCATTGTTCTCTAAATCTCCTATCTTAGATTCCGAGATCTATGAGCCAGATTCTTCACACCTTGTGCATACCTCTCTCATTGATAGTGTGCAACCGAGTGATTTCTAGGATGTTTTCTTAGCCAAATCAATCCTTATTTATGTCATACCACTTACCTTACTTCATCTCATGTGCTTCAACATCTCCTCCTTTGTCCTTGGCATCAATAATCAGAGCCTTCTTGAATATTGTGAACATCTCATTCTTTCCTCCTTTCATACAGAGGATTCATTACCAGTGTATTCCTATGAGTCTATTGATATGCTTATATGTGATCCTTTGGATTATTATTTAGAAGCATATTTTCAGGTTTATACACATATAATAACACCATCCATACCATCTACCATACCTCTGAATAATCCAAAGACTATGCAAATCCCAAGCTCACTAGTTGATTCCTCATTAGTCTCTTATGTAGTGATATTTATCTTACATGGTTTGAAGTCTTTCCTATCTTTCAGTGGTTAGTTATCCATTTCCTTAGTAATATTTTGAATGATATTAAACATGTGTGGATCTATTCTAGACACTTATGGTTCAGATCTTATGCCCATCCATCATTCACATTTTTACACCTATCAGTTTTCCCTAGTTGCTCATAATTTTCCTAGTCTAGCCCTATATCCTCATGGATCCATTGAAGCCTTTTTCTTTGTTGTTCCATATGCTAATGTTTCTGATATATCAGATTTTTATCAGCATCATATGAGATCTATATAGGTTCTAAATCAGATTGGAAGATTGACATGTGATTCACATCACAATTTTGCAACTATTCAGGGAATTAGGTGTGAAATAAATTGCCTTATTTTTTGTACTCTTTGGAAAGGAATATGCACAAATCTCTTTTCCATTTAAGATTATGTTTGCAGATCAGAGTTTGACAGCAGCAAGAATCATTCAGATAATGCTCCTACTTTATCAGTTGATGAGATACAAGGAGTCTCTCCTCTTCCTTCTTGTAGTTTCTACACTCCATGGCATGATCATGGAGTTCATGATTTCTTTGGCAAGTACTTCATCCAGAAGCAATTCATTCAGCTCATTAAAGTGCAGATGAAGATATGTTGAAGACATATTTCAAACTTTGTGCCTTGTCCTATCTTGAGGGAGGATTTTCTCGATGTGGTTTTGCCTCTTTCCTCACTTTTCTGGACATAATAATTGTTATAGGGTGACCATAGCCTTGTTGTTGGGCCCTATATGCATCCATATTTTTTTTCATACCATCATAAATTAAAACTTATAGGGGGGTGTTGGAATATATTAAACCCACTCATAACTTATGATAAAATAATTAATCATTATTTGATTAATTATTCACCCACTAGCTTAATTAGTTGGCATCCACTTGCACCTTAAAGTCAATACA
The DNA here is from genome assembly GCA_001517045.1 of Pseudotsuga menziesii. Lineage (NCBI taxonomy): Eukaryota > Viridiplantae > Streptophyta > Pinopsida > Pinales > Pinaceae > Pseudotsuga > Pseudotsuga menziesii. The sequence goes on from LPNX010958924.1 coordinate 145,572, forward strand.
TGCCATCTATATCCTAGTGTTGCAGATGTAACTATTTTCCCAAATTTTAAAATTTTGGACCCTCCTTTTAATTTTATCTTGCCTGGATTTGTTTTCGATTGCTGAACTTGGTCGTTCCTCTACTACAATTTTGATTTTTGAGTTTGATTCGAGGTAAACCGTTTTCTTTTATTTCGACGGTTAAACGATCTAAAAAGCCTTTGCTTAGCTGATGCTTTTTGACTTTGGAATTTCAAGTTTTGACTTGTAAATGTTTTTATTTATCACCATCGAAAGTATTTTGAATAGTGAATCAGGGATGTAGTACCCTACACAGCCGCCATTGCAGAAATGAAATGATGAATGACTCGATGGACAGTTTTAATCCTCATCGATTCCATGGTTTTTATTGTTTAGACCTTTGATTGTTTTCAATGACTATGCTTTTTATTTTATCGAAATGTTTTTTAACTAGTGGCTAGAGCATTAGTCTCCTGTATCACCGTTGTTTCGGAGGATGAATGGAGAACGAGCCATTGGATAAGTTTAAATCCACCGATTCCATGGTTTTATTGGTTCAAACTTTTTCCTTGTGATGATTTTTTTTCTTTTTGTTTTCTTTATCGAGATGTTGTTTGACAGTTGGTCGGAGATATAGTCTCAAGCGACGCCACCATTTTGGAAAACTTGTTGTTTGTCTTACCGACGCTGCAGAGATCCCTATTTTATTTTTGTCGATCCATAGTCTTAAATTTTTCGATCGCTGAAGTTTTCATTGGATTGCGGAAGCAGTAGTTTGAGTGTTACCCGCCATTGCAACTCCTCAATGAACTAATTGCCCGATGCTTATCTGTTCCGTTCGTCGATAATTTGTCCTGAATTTTGTCGATGTTTTCTTTTTGCTACGGAACCCTTAGTCCATGTGACTTCCGCCATTGCGGCTCCTTAGCAAGTTGACCATCTGATGCTATAGTTTTTCTAATCTCTGAAGCGATAGCTTTTAATGCTTTATTTCGTCGACATTTTAAGTTGACCTGGGATCCTTAGTCTTTTTGGTTTCCGCCATTGCGTTGGCTTAGTTAACTAACCTTTTGACTTGTAGTTTTTCCATTCATCGATGAGGACTTTTATCTGCCCGATGCTTAGATTTCACGCCGGTGAGGGTTTTTCCTGCTGTTTTGTGTGTGTTTTTACCTTATTTTATGGATGGTGGAGGTTTTAGATGCTTTTATCATTTTGGGGTTTTCGCGATGAGAGCGCATTACATGGCCTCACTTTTTATGATTAGTTTTACTGTTAGTATGGTTTACATTTTTTGAAAAGATGCAATCTGAATTAACTATGAATTCTTCATTTTAATTGCAAACAGACTTAGAAGATTCTCTAGACCCAGTTTGATGATTATTGTTGTGAAGAAGGACAAAGCAGAAGGGATTTGGATGAAAAGTGATAGGCAAATATGTTCTGAGATCAACAGGATCTTAAAAAGGACAAATAAAAGACAAAGTAGAATCGATAGCAGCAAATTCCCAAGCTTGGAAAAGGTTCATCAGTTACCGAGCTGGTCCTGTTTTATGAAGTACTCATAAGTTTTAATCTGAAATGTAATGCATTATATGAATCATGAGCACTCACAAAAGGAAAAAATTGTGATATTAAACGGTTGGGGGAGCCCAAAGGTCACCCAGGGGCAGCAGCCCAAGGGTTTTTTTTGTTTGTTTAAATATAGGAAATTTAGAGGGAATATGGGAGTCTTTCCCAGACAAATTTGTGAGAATATGATGTAAGAAGAACTATTTCCTTTTGCATAAATAAATTACAAGTTTCCTGTTGGAAAAATATTTGTGGAATTTTTCAAGTGCCGTGCCATGGATTTGTTGAATGTGAACTATTTCATTTTCAGTCTTGTGTCCATGAACTGTGAGATCGTTCTAACTCTTTGAACCTATGTTATTATATGAATGCTCTCTAGTTTATTCTATGAATCTTCCACTATGAGTAATGAATGCTATTCATAAACAAGTGGCTATCTGGTTGTTCAAATATCTTTAAATGTTCATGTGTTTTGAAAGAAGTATCAACTATCTGTGATTTTTCTTAATGCATGTGCAAAACACATTACTCATTAAATGATAATCTTACTCCCTAGGGATAGGTTAGATAGTTAGTTTTAGTTTTCTTGTTGTGTGTGATTTAGATGCGAGAGAATTAAGATGAGAGGTAAGAACCTTCCCATCACATTGTGATCGCTCCCCATATTCTCTATCAATCTACATTCTTAGATAGGCACTTGCATATCATACTAAAAAACTAAAAAACTAAAATATACACGGTGGACCAGGCTATAACTGGTAAAACCTTTTATTTTGGTTACTTGACCTACGGTAGCCAGACCGTAAACCAGACAGATTCCCCATACCAAACAGTAACGTGCTAGTTGGGAACATTTACTGGGGAGAACCCCTTGCTATTGTTTCCTGTGATTTTCCAGGCCTCAACAATTTTTGGCGCTAAAAGGAGGGCTGTCAGTGCATGGCTAGCCGAGGAAACCCATTTTCTCAAGATTATTCTACCAGTGAAAGTTCTAAAAACAGTTTGTTTCCTAATCCAATTCCTGAAGAGAAGGGTAAAGAGCACTTATATTATGTCGATAATGAAGTAGTTAATGATCTAAGAAGACATACTAGGGAATATGTGAAGAATATTGGAGGATTACCATTTATTCCCATCTTTCCTAGAAGAGAATATATAAAAAAATATCATCCTATATTGGAAGACGAAGTGTTGGTTGGAGATTTTGAAGAATTGGTAGAAACAGCCTTACAGGAAGTTGTTCAACCTATAAATCAGTTGGGCCCAGATACACCTTACGGTTCACTTGTTCAAACCCCTGTTCATTCACCACCTCATTCTCCACCCAGAATCATGGAAGGCGTAAATGCAAACTAGCCACCCAACCCACCAAATCCACCACCTGCTTGGAAGGCTAGGTCACCTCTAAACCTAGCACCTCCTTTACATGACTTACCTCAGAATTTTGAGAAAATGCTGCCCAAGTTTGACCCAAGTGAAAAAAATTTAGTAGATGATCATTTGCAAATCTTTTACTTGGATATAGAAGGGCTAAAGGCTAGATATCATGAAGATGTAGTTTGCAGATTGTTTCCACATACCCTGAAAGGAGCAGCAGCCTCATGGTATTTTTCTCTACCTGCAAACTCAATCCCAGACTGGGACATTTTTGAAAAGATATTTAGAAATAAATATGCAACCCAGAAAACTCATGCATCTCTAATGAAAGGGTTATGCACTTTGAAGAAAGAAAGAAAAGAGAAAGTTCATAGTTTCACCCAAATGTTTGCTACTTATCTTAAGAATTTTTCTACAACTGATAAGCCTTTTGATAAAGTTCTAATCGAATACTATACTTCAGATTTAGGGCCTGATTTGGCCATGTTTTCCAAGATGAAAGTCAAACCCACATTATTAGAAACTTATGAAGAAGCTAAGAGAGTAGAAGATGAAAGAGAGAGCATAGAAGACTATCTTGAGCAGTCGGGAGAAATTTTTTTTGGTAAGAAAGCCTTATTATTTACTAATCCCAAGGAAGAGCAGTCACATGACTTTGAGGGGATGGTAAAAATGATGTAGAAGCTATCTAACATAATAATAGATTTGGAAAAAGAAAAGGAAACTCATAAATATTTTAAGCCTTACTAAAAGAAGAGAGAGGAAAACAATCAACATAAACCTCCTCCACACAGTCCTGCAACAATGAACTTGACAGAGGTAGGTATGGATAACTTTTGCACTTTTCATCAACAGCCTCATTCTAAGAAAAAATTGTCCTCAATGGATAAATTCGATGACAATAGTTATGAATTAGCTATTGGACTCTAAATTAATAGAATATGATAATGAAGAAGAAAAGAATAGTAAACCCACAGAAAAACAAGAGGATGATGCTTTGGTTTCATGGGACCATGTCTCACTTTTTGATACAGAAGAGGAAGAAATAGTAGAAACAAATGTGATAACAAGAAGTCAAGGTTTGTTAAGTAAAGACAGATCAGTAATACCAAAAATTAAGAAACTTCAAGAGAACATAAAGAAAATTTAGAAAAGCACCACAGCTGATAAAATACCTGAATTCTCCATTACGAGTCAGGATCCAAAGCAAATCAACATGCCTATCAAGCCCATTGAAGAGAATACTGATGGTGTAAAAAAGAATCTCAAAGAGCATAATATGGAGTATGACATTATGGATGATATTAATAGGGCTAAGGAAAATATCTCGCTATTTGAAATGTGTAATATGCCTCAGCAGAAAGAAAGATTGTTAAAAGCACTTGAGATACCTGAAGAAAATATCCCCTCTGACAATCAACCGGAAGAAGAGGAAATTGGTGAAGCAAGTGTGGGAGTTAAGCCTAAATGCAAAACTCCACAATTTCTCCTGACTTTTGAAATTTTCAACCATAGCGTACACAACTATTTAGTGGACTCAGGGGCATCATTAAATGTTATGCTACTTTCAGTTTGCAAAAAGATAAATGGATAGCCTAAACCATCTATCAGGCAGGTTATTCAGTTAGACAGAACAAATGTGAAGGTAATTGGGGAAATGGAGGATGTTTTGATTCGACTATATTCAAATGAAAAGGTATGTCAGTTCATAGATATTGAAGCTTATGGACTTGTTTTGAGTCAGGATTGGTCAGCAAAGCTAAATGGGTATTTTGCTTCAGATTGGTCACATTTATGGTTGCCTTATAAGGGAAGTCCCAATCAAATTAAAGTATTAAGAGATCCCCACATGAAGCACAATGTTACTCAGCTGGAGGGTAAGAATGAACCATTGAATTCTATATTGGGGAATTACTTCATTGAACTAGAACCAGGAAACTACCAAGCGGAAGAAGTCAGTAGCACACCATAGACACAACTCAATCTCCTTCGGTTTTGACGGGCTGATGAATTTGACTGTAAAATAGTAGAATTAGTTTCAGATGTAGTTGTTGATTCAAGTACAATAGAAGTAGATAGTTTTTGGACGCTTTTTTTTATGGATCTAAAACATTGGAAGGATTAGGAGCAGGTTGTGTCCTGATTGATCCAAAGAAGAATAAACATTTTCTTTCATGTAGATTAGAGTTTGAATGTATGAATAACACAGCCGGATATGAAGCATTAGTTCAAGGACTAAGAAAAGCAATTGAATTAAAAGTAGAAAATATGAAAGTATATGGGGATTCTGAAATAATTGTAAAACAGATTCGAAAACAGATACATTGTATCTCACCATGTTTAAAAGATTATCAGAATGAAGTATGGGATTTGCTGACAAATTTTTATGCATTTAATATTTTATCCATTCCTAGACTTAAGAATGTAGCAGCTGAATTGTTAGCTACCTCAGCTGCAAGGCTCGTGCTTACAAATAACAAGTGTGCTATTGAATTACTTTTCAGGCCTTTGGTTCCATACATGATTACTAATCTACGAGTTTTTGATGATGATCAACAAATATTGGAATTTTTAATGAATGATGAAACTTTCAAAGGGGCAATTATAGATGACGAAGAACACCAAGCTGAGTTAAAATTTGACAACTTCATTCCTAAAGGGGTTAGAACTTTAGAGCAGATGTTTGATTTAGACTGCAAGTTCATAAGACCAGCAAATGTCAAGACTCACAGCGCGTCTTAGCAATTTGAGCTGATAAATTTGGGAACTGACGTTAAACCCAAATATGTAAATTTGGGAAAGTGTTGCTCCCTAGGAGAAAGAAATAAGTTCATTAGTTTGTTCAAATAGTACAAAGATGTATTTTACTAGACATGTGAAGAACTTAAAACATATTATACCAAGATTATACAACACATCATTCCTATTAGATCTGTAGTCAAGCCTTATCAACAAACTTTGAGGAATATGCATCCAAAACTGGAGCCGTTAATTTAGAGTGAAGGGAAGAAATTATTGGATGCCAAAATTATATTCAAAGTTAGACACTCATAATGGGTTTCAAATTTGGTACCATTAAGGAAGAAATCTGGAGAAATCAGACTATGTGTGGATTTCAGAAACCTAAATCGTGCTTTGGACAAAGCCTAACTATCCAGTCCCACCCATGGAACAGATATTGCAGATGGTTTTGGGTTTTGATTTATTTTCGTTATTAGATGGATTCTCTTGCTACAATCAAGTGTTAGTAGTTGAAGAAGACAGACTTAAGGCTACATTCAGAACAAAATGGGGAACTTTTGCTTACAGAAGGATGCCCTTCAGACTCATTAATGTTGGAGCTACTTTCCAGAGGGATATGAATATAGATTTCTGTGGTCTCATTGGCCATAGTGTTGTAGTGTGTCTTGACGATGTAACGATATTTTCAAAGAAGAGAGAAGAACACGTATTCCACTTAAAACAAATTTTTGAGCGTTGTCGAAAATACGGCATCTCACTCAATCCAACGAAATGTGTGTTTGTTGTTATAGAAGGAAAGTTGTTGGGTCACGTGGTTTCTAAAAAGGGGATCTCCATAGACCCATAAAGGATCAAAGCTATTGAATAGATCCCCTTACCCCATAATAAAAAAGGGATGCAATCATTCATGGGGACAATAAATTTCGTGCAAAGGTTTGTACCGAATTTCGCTCAAATTGTTAAACCTTTGCAGCAAATGGTGAAACAAAGCGTACAATTCAAGTGGACTGATGTAGAGAAGAACACATTCAGTAAAATAAAGGCATCTATTGCTCATGCACCCTCTCTCAAAATTCCATATTTTGAGAAGGATTTTTATTTTGTACACTTTCGCTTCTGACGATTCAGTAGCAGCGGTGCTTACTTAGAAGGAAGATGGGGGAGATGAGTTCCCCATATCATTTATGAGAATTGGTCTATAGGGGGCTGAATTGAATTACCTAGCTGTAGATAAACAAGCTTATGCAATCTTCACAGTGGTAAAACAATTCAGGTTGTACATACTTAAGAACTGAACAAAGGTAAAGTTCCACACCCATCTGTGAGGTCTCTTTTCGAACGAAAGGAATTAGGAGAGAGAAGAGGCAACTGGGTAACATCTTTAGAAGAATATGACCTCAAATTCAAACCATCATGCATAGTTAAAGGACAAGGATTGTGCAAATTAATGGCTGAAGGTAAAAATAATGAAGAAAAAGATTGGGAAAATGAAGCTAAATTACATATGATGGATGCATGTCCTCCTTCCATAGCTCCAGATTCCTGGTATCGAGACCTTGTTCATTACCTTTAGGAAGGATTGTTGCCAAAACATTGGAATTCTAGATAGCGAAGAGAGTTGCGCCTCAAATCAGCTGCATATCATATCATTGATGGAATTTTATTCAAGAAGATTTATGATGGAGTCCTTCTCAAATGCTTAGAGAAAGAAGACACAAAAAATTTCATAACAGAGTTACATGATGGGCATGCTGGAGGCCATTTTTATGGAGATACGACAACCCACAAGATTCTCAGAGCCAGATACTATTGGCCCATGCTGTTCAAGGATGCTCATGCCTATGTTAGAAAGTGTGATATCTGCTAGAGGTGTGGGTGAAGACAAGCCAAAGCAGTAGGACCATTGAATCCTGTGATGATAACAAAACCATTTGAGCAGGGGGTAATTGATATCATTGGAGAAATAAAATCAAATTCTTCTTTGCAGCATAAATATATTTTAACGGCAATTGACTACTTCACTAGATGGGTCGAGGCCATTCCACTACGTAAGGTCAATGAAGACGTGGTCATGGATTTCTTGGAAGACGATATTATGACCAGGTTTGGGGTTCCAATTTCCCTGGTTTTCGATAATGCTACTTATTTTTCTTCTATTAGATTAACTGCATTTGCTCATGAAAAAGGAAATAAGTTGCATTATTTTGCCAACTACTACCCAAAAGGGAATGGTTTGGTAGAATCTACAAACAAGAATCTGATTAGGATCTTAAAAAAGACTGTGATAGAAAACCATAGAAGTTGGCATTTAGCACTACCAAATGTTGTTTGGGCTGATAGGGTCACACCCAATAATTCCTTAAGTGTGTCACTGTATACCCTTGTTTATGGGAAAGAGGCTATACTTCCTCCTAACACTATGCTACCATATTCCATAATAGCCGAAGAGTCTAGAGGCACAAATAATGAAATCCTACAAATTATAGTCTATAATATTTTGAAGGCAGAAGAGTCTAGATCTAGGGCCAAATAACTTTTTAAGCAATAGCAGGAAGTAGTGAAAAGGTGGGTTGATAAGCACAAAGCTGGAACAAAGGAATTTGAAGTAGGAGACCTCGTTCTTAAGTGGAATCACCCGCATGATGAGAAGGGGAAGCACACAAGGTTTCAATAGTTATGGATAGGCCCTTTTCAGATTGAAGCAAAACTCAGCCCCTCAACCTACAAATTGCAAGATTTACAGGGGTGGGAAGAGAACTTACTAGTAAATGGTTTAGTTCTCAAACCTTATTTTTCTTGATTTTTATTTCTTGATTACCTTGTACATAAATAAACTTATTTGATTGTCTATTTTTATTTGTTTTATTTCTGTTTTGCTTTAGTTTAGATTTTGATTGATTTCAATAAAAAGAGGAAAACTTTTGGTTGCATGGAGAACATCAGAATTCTGGATTAACTAAAATCCTTGATTATAAGACCGTGTACTATTGTGTTATCTGAAAGAATTTCTTCTAGTTTATCAGTTTTCCTGAATGGCTATGAACACATTGAAGTCCTACTTAATCCCTGTAAAATAACTTAGGATCAAAAGTCTGGAATACTATTTTGAGGCTCCATCTATCTCACATTTAAAAATGTCCTAGGGGGTGACAACAAAAGACCCATTGAAAGGAAGCAAGGTAAATAGTATATTATATATAAGTAATCCCATGCCAAGAATTGAAATCCAAAAGGAAAATAAGAGTCAAAAATATCCTAAGAAAGATATATGTATCAAAACAAAGTACTGAACCATATAAGTACAACATTGCCAAAGTTCTTCTCCGTCTGTGAGATGAAAATTAAATACATCTCTCACACAAAAGGACACTATGGATAGAGGACCCTGAATAAAAATTCAGAAAGAAAGGCATGCAGGAGGACTCAAATGAAAGGATAGAAGCCCAAAAGCACAAAAAAGTGAAAAATGGCATGGGAATGAGGAACAACTGAATATTTATGTTTACCATATGTTACAATCCTATAGTGTCCAAGTTGCAAGCTACCCGAAGACAGAGGTAAAAAAATGAAACTCACATTCCTGGCCTCAAAAGAGTTATCTTGGCTTTGACATTTTAGTTTCCATTTTCCTAAATTGGACTATCATCAATGATTAAAAGTACATATATTTTCCATTTGGGAAATCCAGACATCTAGAAGAATTCAACATGTTGGTTTTATTAACAAACAGTCTGTTACTTAAGGAAGAAATTGTCCAGAGATCTAGGTTCATAGGTAGTCGCCAATTGTTGCAGCTGCAACTATTTTCCCAAAATTTAAAATTTTGGACCCTCCTTTTAATTTTATCTTTCCTGGATTTGTTTTGGATTGCTAAACTTGGTCGTTCCTCTACTACAATTTTGAATTTTGAGTTTGATTCGAGGTAAACCATTTTCTTTCATTTCAGGGGTTGAACGATCTAAAAAGCCTTTGCCTAGCTAATGCTTTTTGACTTTGGAATTTCAAGTTTTGACTTGTAAATGTTTTTATTTATCACTGTCGAAAGTATTTTGAATAGTGAATCAGGGCCGTAGTTCCCTACACAGCCGCCATTGCGGAAACTAAATGATGAATGACCCGACGGACAATTTTAATCCTCGCCGATTCTGTGTTTTTTATTGTTCAGATATTTGATTGTTTTCAATGACTATGCTTTTTATTTTATCGGAATATTTTTTAACTAGTGGTCGGAGCATTAGTCTCCTGTATCATCGCCGTTTCATAGGACGGATGGAGAATGGGCCATTGGATAAGTTTAAATCCGTCAATTTCATGGTTTTATTGGTTCGAACTTTTTCCTTGCGATGATTTTTTTTCTTTTTTTTTCGCTATCAGGATGTTGTTTGACAGTTGGCCGGAGTTATAGTCTCAAGTGACGCCACTGTTTTGGAAACCTTGTTGTTTATCTTACCGACGTTGTGGAGATCCTTATTTTATTATTGCCGATCTATAGTCTTAAAGTTTTCGATCGCCGAAATTTTCATTGGATCACAGAATCCATAGTTTCATTGTTACATACTGTTGCTGCTCCTCAATGAACTAATCACCAGATGCTTAGTTGTTTCATTCATCGATGGTTTGTCCTAACTTTCGTCAATGTTTTTTTTTTTGCTATGGAACCCCTAGTCCATGTGACTTCCGCTGTTGCGGTTCCTTAGCAAGCTGACCATTCGATGCTATAGTTGTTCTGATCTCTGAAGTGACATCTTTTAATGCTTTATTTCGTCGACATTTTTTGCTGACCTAGGATCCTTAGTCTCTTTGGTTTCAGCCATTGCAGCGGCTTAGTGAACTAACCTTCCGACTTGTAGTTTTTCCATTCACCGATGAGGAGTTTTATCTGCCTGATGCTTAGTTTTCCCGTCGGTGAGGGTTTCTCCCGTCGTTTTGTGTGTGTCTTTACCTTATTTTATGGACAACGAAGGTTTTAGATGCTTTTATCATTTTGGGGTTTTCATGATGAGAGCGCAGTACAGGGCCTCACTTTTGATGATTAGTTTTACTGTTAGTATGGTTTACATTTTTTGAAAAGATGCAATCCAAATTAACGATGGATTCTTCGTTTTAATTGCAGACGGACTTAGAATATTCTCTAGACCTAGTTTGATGATTACTGTTGCGAAGAAGGACAAAGAAGAATGGATTTGGCTAAAAAGTGATAGGCAGAGATGTCCTAAGATCAATGGGATCTTAAAAAGGACAAATAAAAGACAAAGTAGAATCGATAGCAGCAAAGGCCTAGGCTTGGAAAAGGTTCATCGGTTACCAAGTTGGTCTTGTTTTATGAAGTACTCATAAGTGTTAATCCGAAATGTAATGAATTATATGAATCATGAGCACTCACAAGAGCACAAAATTGTGATATTAAATGGTTGGGGGAGCCCAACGGTCACCTTTGGGGGGCAGCCCAAGGGTTTTGCTATTTTGTTTAAATATAGGAAAGTTAGAGGGAATATGGGACTTTTTCCCAGACATATTTGTGAGAATCTAATGTAAGAAGAACTATTTCCTTTTGCATAAAGAAATTACAAGTTTCTTGTTGGAGAAAGCTTTGTGGAATTTTTCAAATGTTGTGCCATGGATTTGCTTAATGTGAACTATTTCATTTTCAGTCTTATGTCCATGAACTGTGAAATCGTTCTAACTCTTTCAACCTATGTTCTTATATGAATGCTCTCTATTTTATTCTATGAATTTTCCACTATGAGTAATGAATGTTGTTCATAAACAATTGGCTATCTGGTTGTTCAAATATCTTTAAATCTTCATGTGTTTTGAAAGAAGTATCAGCTATCTATGATTTTTCTTAATGCATGCGCAAAACACATTACTCATTAAATGATAATCTTGCTCCCTAGGGATAGGTTAGATAGTTAGTTTTAGTTTTCTTGTTGTGTGTGATTTAACTATGAGAGAATTAAGATGAGAGGTAAGAACATGTGCATCACATTGTGACCGCTCCTCGTATTCTCTATCAATCTGCATTCTTAGATAGGCACTTGCATATCGTACTAAAAAAATAAAAAAATAAAATATACACGGTGGACTGGGCCGTAACCAGTAAAACCATTTATTTTGGTTACTTGACCTACGGTAGCTGGACCGTAAACCGAACGGATTTTCCATACCAAACAGTAACGAGCTAGTTGGGAACGTTTATTAGGGAGAACCCCTTACTGTTGTTGCCTGCGATTTTCTAGGCCTCAACACCTAGGAATGATTTATTTCTAATTCTGGGTTGATCTTGACCACCATTTGACCATCTAGAATTAGTATACAACACTTTACAACAGATTCTGCTTTATTCTGCTTTTTCTACTTTTCTATGGATAAGATAAAAGCTAGTCAACAAAAAACTGGCAGCTTTTGTTTCCAACCCATCTTCCATTAGTTTTTCTCCATTCTCTAGGATTATCATGTTTTTTCCATCTCCTTGAAAAATCACTCATGCTTTTTCCAACTCATGAGGTCCTTGATAGATTTGGGAAGTGCTTTAGCCACCTATGGGGGTTCGCTATATTTTGGTAAGTCATCCTTTTTGAGCTTTATGAGTTGTTTCCATACAATTTGATTTTCCTATGAGGGATGTAATATTTATGTACACTATTATTAATAATTATTCAATGGAAGGATACACACCAATATTCATCTCTTCATTCATGTGATTCAGTCTATTTTCTTCTCTCTATTTTTCTTGTGTATGCTTGTGAGAATTCTTAGTAGCAAGATATATTTTCTGTGCTTCTTCTTAGCATAATTGCACATAGCATTGATCTATTATTTATATTTTGGAATATATTAAACCCAGTCATAACTTAGGATAAAATAATTAATCATTATTTGATTAATTATTCACCCACTAGCTTAATTAGTTGGCATCCACTTGCACCTTAAAGTAAATACATGCCATCTATATTATAGGAATGATTTATTTCAAATTCTAGGTTGATCTTGACCATGTTTTTACCATCCATAATTAGTATACAGGACTCTACAGCAAATTTTGCTTTATTCTAGTTTTTCTACTTTTCCTGCTTTTCTATGGATAAGATAAAAGCTAGTCAACTAGGAAACTGGGAGCTTTTGTTTCCAAACCATCCTCCATTAGTTTTTCTCCATTTTATAGGATTAGCATGTTTTTTCCATATCCTTGACAACTCACTCATGCTTTTTCCAAATCGTGAGGTCCTTGATAGATTTGGGAAGTGCTTTAGCCACCTATGGGGGTTTGCTATATTTTGGTAAGTCAGCCTTTTTGAGCTTTATGAGTTGTTTCCATACAATTAAATTTTACTATGAGCTATGTAATATTAATTTACACTATTATTAATCATTATTCAGTGGAAGTATACACACCAATATTCATCTCTTCATTCATGTGATTCAGTCTCTTTTCTTCTCTCTATTTTTCCTGTGTATAATTGTGAGAATTCTTAGTAGCAAGATGTATTTCCTATGCTTCTTCTTAGTATCATTTCTCATATCACTTATCTATTATTTATACATGGTATCATAGCAGCAGATTTATCAAGTTATACAGAGTTGAGGAGCGCTTCTAGTCTCCTATCCCTCTCTGAAGAGGAGCTTGTCTAGCTTACAAGATTTTCTCCTAGTTTGTTTTTACAAGTTGCAGAGAGTATCTCCTAGAGCATATCAACAACTTCAATATGGATTCAAAATTTCCTCTAGTATCTCCTTTCAACTATGCTGATTGGAATCCAAAGATGAGTGCATACTTGAAGAGGCAATGTCTCTTTGATGTATCCATTGGTGCATTGATTGAACCTAAGTCTTATGAAGAGAATATTGTTTCGCTAAATAATTATGATAGAGCTTATGGAATTATGTGTTTGCGAATGTCTCCAAATATATATCATCTCATATATTCTGTTTAATTTCCATTTGAGCTTTGGAAAATTTTGGACAAAGCTTTTGGTTTGTAGGAAATAGAAGATGAAGCATGGAGCGAACCTAGCATCTCCTCTTGTTCTCTTTCTCAAGATTTCTCTGCCTCTACATTCTCTGATGAAGTTAATCATGATCAGGAATTTTCTCATACATTTCATGTTGTTGCTACCCTCTTTGATTCGAATGCTTCCTCCTTCAATGAAGAAGCAAATATTGAAGAGCCATATTTTTCTATGTCTCTTGAAGGTGGCTTTCTTCTTGTGATACTATTGATGAAAAATAAGTAACATATGGAGCTACTGCTGATATTGATTATGATCCTATAACCCATTCATTGTTATCTATATATCCTATCTTAGATTCTGAGATCTATGTGCCAAATTATTCACACTTTGTGCATACCTCTCTCATTGATGGTGCGCAACCCAGTGACTTCCAAGATCTTTGCTTAGACACATCAAGCCTTATTTGTGTCATACCACTTACCTTACTTGATCTCATGTGCTTCAGCATATCATCCTTTTTCTTGTCATCAATACTCAGAGCCTTCTTGAATATTTTGAACATCTCCTTATTTCCTCCTTTCATATAGAGGATTCATTACCAGTGTATTCCCATGAGGAGATTTTTTTGTTTTAGATCCACCTATGATATCTGTACAAATATTCAAGTACATACCTCTGTGTGAATTATACCAATTGTAGATGCAACATTGACTGCAGCATCAACAAAACTGCTAAGGTATGGCACGGGCGACTCTACATCCCGATGTTGTAAACATGTGAAAATAACATTAAGAAAGACTAGTTGTGAAGTGACTTGAAAGCTAACCATCAACTTCCATTGGAGGCTATGCATACATTACCATGGAATCAATAGGTTCATCATCATGGAAACCTTTTCTTTTTATGGAATAGGGTTGTTTGGTGTAGACAAGACGCTTATCTATGTTTGGGGAGATCCAAACAAAAGAGGTGACTCAGGGATTTCTCTTGATGTCTGCAGTCATAAAGTCTTACCATAGTTAGACATGGACATGAATGGATGGAATAATATGTACTGAAAAACTAACATGTTGTAATATAATTACCTCTTCCTGGGACATATCTCCCTCATGGGAGGCATCGCTGCTTGCAATTTATTTCCCTTCTATAGATTCGAATAACACCTACAAGTTTAAACAATATAAATTTTAGCAATATATAAAGGAGTGTACAGTAATAAATAAATCATTTGAAAAATATTCATTCCTTAACCACGTACTTAATATCTGAGGTAATCATAGAATCCACCTGGGGGGAATTCACTAAGATCAATGTCTCCAGCACCCTGTTCAAAATGCAGTTCTTGCAACTTCAAGATTTGTAAATATTAGACCATTTAACAAATTAATTAACTAACATGTATTAACAAAATGATACATATTAACAAAATGATATGTATTAACCAAATGACACATGTTGAAATATTACCTCGGTGTTGGTTGTTTGAGCCTTGAATACGACATCACATGGTACACTACCACCCCCCTTATAGGAATCAAGCTCCCGCAAAATTAAAAATTGCATATATTACTAGCATAGATTCAAATATTAGGCTCTATCAATCGCTGAGAGGGATCAAATCCATATTGGAGGGCAAACCTATTCTTAAGTATTGCACTCAGCTATCAGCTTTGGTGTGATTTAGACCAAAAGACAAATCTTTTTATTTAAGGTCAACATATAATATTTTTTTATTAATATTTAATACTATTTATGGCCTACATATAATATTTTTTATTAATTTTTATTTTGTTAGGAAAGAACATTACAAAATCTGCCCCGTACATGGTTTTAAAGCCATGTGCAAGGCCCTCCTAAACCTATGGGTTGTTCAGGAGGCCTTGCACATGGCCTTAAAACCATTTGCATTGAACTCCTAACCCGTGTACAATAATACCATGGGCTATTTAGGAGGCCTTGCACATGGTTTTAAAACCATATGCAAGGCCCTCCTTAACCATGTACAATAAAACCATGGGTTGTTTAGGAGGCCTTGCACATGGTTTTAAAACCATGTGCACAACCAACATTTTTTTTGCGGATAATTCATTTTTTATTGTTTATTATTTTTTTAAGGAGCATTACAACATCTCCCCCATATTGTATTGTTTTTTTGACCGACATTTTTTTGGCCAATAATTAAATTTTTTATTTTTTATTGTTTTTTTAAGTAGGAACATTACAACATCTCCCTTATATTAAGTTGTTGTTTTGGCCGACATTTATTTTGGAGGATAATAAAAATTTTATTTTTTATGGCCGAAATTTACAAGAGGAACGTTACATGAGTAACATTACGTAACATTACACGATATCCCCCATACTAGGCTGTAAAGAACCTCTCAACGCAAAGAATCTTTTAATATCTGTACAATATGGAAAAATTAAATTGAATAATAATAGATTTTTTACAATGTCCTTACTAGACAACCAACCATTGTAGAGGTACCATGTGTTGGTCCATGACCATAACTGGCTTGAACACACATCGTGCACACATGTGGCTCGATCTGGGGCTCATGGGATGTCAGTCTATCCCCACCAATAGATGGTCATCTACCACTGGAATCTGATGGTTAAACCCCACCAGAGAAAGAGGGCCATACTTGGTCAATAGCTGTGGTGTGGCGGGAAATCATCTCAGCTAGGGTAAGAAATTTATCCTATATCCAGATAATCATATCATGTGTAGGAAGGATATATGGCATCAATAGCTAGACACAGGGTGTAGGTATTTGTCGATCGATTTATTTATGTCTAGCATTGGGACGATATTGGAGCACCCCCCTACTAGCGCCCTGGAACACCAACATGTCAAAATATTTGACATGTTTTCCCATTGCAAACACTGCATAAAATTTTTGAAGAAAGTAAAATGGTACTTCCCTATTGTTATTTGGTGGAATATCAAAATACATGTACCATCTATCCATCCAATGGTCTCTAATTGGTTGACAAATGCACCACTCAATGGATATATGTGGCATTCTAATATTTGGAATGCCATACATCTTAAGCACTCTAAATTTTGAAAATATATGCTCTTTATTTATTTAATCTTCTTAATCTCATTGTAGCTCAATCCATCAACATATTCTTATCGTTTTTCTCTCTATATGATGTTATGCTATATAAAAAATCGTTAGATCTGATGATGGTATTCGATATGGTTAGTAATGATGCCGATAAGGACCAGTGGAGTTCATCTCCACCCCTCCAAGTTGAATCGATATCTCTCAAATGACCAATAACTCTCAAAATATTTGCATTGTGGTCCATAGTATCCACTGCAATCATAAATACAAATAAAATATCATTAGAAAAATAAACACATGGTATGATGACATCTCTAAGCAATGGAAAGTTTAAAATTAATGTATGAAAAATAACAACATAAAATATTTATAATTTAAATTTTAAAATTCATCTTGAATTTTACACTAACGAATACACATTTATCAATTTTCATCTTAAATTTATGTCGTAAATTTTTATTAATTCCAATTTCTAGATGCATACATTAAATGTCCTATGTGCATATGTTGATTGGGAATCTCCTCTACCATATTTTAAGGCTTGGATTATGAAGTTTCATTGAAACACTGAGGTGTTCACTAATGGCCTTAGAGTACCAACTCCCAGATTGCAAGTAGAGGCAAGGACTAGAGCCTAGACAAAGTGGAAGAAGGTGATATTGATTAATAAAATCCCAATATAGGAAAGGATTTTTATAGATATGTAGTGTTGTAGCGTGAATTTTTTTGTCTCCATAGGCCATTTAGCATGTTTGCTTATATATATAATATGGGGAATATGTTTTTTTTGTAAACAATAGAGGACAATTATAATCATGATGAAAAAAGAGAGTACAGAGCGATTTAAATCAAAACTAGTAAACCAAAACTAGCTACGGTGGTCTTAAACTGATAGACCACCCTTATAATCTATCAAAAAAAATGGAATTATGGTGTTCGCAAGAGTAAAAATAATTATTACTCTTGTAGATAGAGACCTTTACTGACATATTAGATAGTAAAAATTGTCTGTAAATAGCTAGAAAGACAACATATTTTAAAAACAAATATGCCCAAAAAAACTTGAAATCACAGAGTGAACCAGGGGGGGTGATGTGGCATCTATGGTGGCTCATCTTGCGCATGCTCCTCGGGTGTTTCTTCCAGAATTGGACAGGGTCCAAATTCATCCACAGATTCGATGGGTTGCCTCTCCTATATCAGTGCAGAAATAATGGCCTCCATAATGGACTCACGTCCACGCTTGACAAAAGTGATGTTCTTTATGTGTGCCCCTCATTATGGAAGTGGCCCTAGAGGATTGAGAACTGTAGAGGATGTACCAACTTTTCTCCCTAATTTTTTGGTGCCAATGTTTTCCTCATTACCAGTGTTAAGAAACAGTGAGTAGTGTCTCAGATTGACTTTTGTCTCCATGGTTTTCAGCTGCATGTCCGCCTAGAGTATACTAGTGTGTAGGTTCTGGGAGACACCCCTAGCTCCATTCCATTTAATCATCATGTATTCTAATAGCATACCAACCATGTTATTCATCATCCAGTAGTGATTAATATGTCCACCAATCTTACCTGAAGCTAGGTGGTCCGACACCGCTTTGGATTACCAATCATCTATCAAGAAATGGACTGGCATGGAAAGTTTTTCAACAAATCCATCTGCGTCCCCAATGGTTTCATTTCATCTATCACATGTGCTTTAAGTACTTCCTCTATGCAGGGTTCCTCACTTCCTAGGAATTTCCTCCAGTAAAATGGTGGTCAGACTTGCAACAGGGTGAGCACAAATCGGACACAGATGCAGACTAGCAACTGAGTGAGGATGATGCAGACATGGGAACATGCACAAACATAGGAACATGCATAGACACAGACACAAGAACTGGCACAAACATAGATACAAATGCAAAGGTGGGTAGAAGAGGATCAGAGTGCCCTCCAGGATAAAACTAGCCCATCCCATAGTGCAAGGTTCCATCATGGTTGTCAATGAAGGATCATAAGGAATTCAATTCTTAGCATGCCGTTTTAATCTGGACATGACCTCGCATATACCCATAGGGTTCATGGATTTACCACCTTCCATCACATTTAAATGCACCTTTCCATCAATCTCTTTTTTTCCCACCCTGTCACCACGTGGCCTTTACACCAGGTGTTGCTTGGGGATGGTCAATGTGTCACCCACATTCAGGTGTAGAAGATCTTTGCTTTCTATCTGTTTACAGTATTTGACGAGATATTCCATGTTGAAAGAGTCAAAACTATTGTGAATTAAGGTACAATTACAACAGACTCCCTCTTTGGCTAGTCGATCAACTAACAAGTTAGCCTTTCATTTAACATGGTGGAGGGTGATGTCTCTACTAATACTGAGAATTTGGTCAAGTTGTCCAAGTCCATAATCTAATCTCCAGCTGGGTGCTCTTTTTTCTCTATGTGTTCCATTCTGTAGATGAGTTGCAAGTGCGAGGACTATTTGTGAGTCTCCTTCAACAATAAGTGGTAGGAGATCGAGGTCCATGGCCAATCTAATTCCTTTTGTAAGCCCAGATAATTCTACTTCATTGTTGTTGTCATGAACCAAGTCCCTCGAATAGACATGTTGGATGTTTCATGTGAAGTCTTGGATTACGCACCCGAATCCTACCTCTTTGGGGTTTCCTTTAGACGCACCATCAAATTTTAGTTTGAAGAATCCTAAAGGAGGTATCCCTCATTGATCAGGGTTGGAAATGCACATCCCCCATCCAAGAAGGACGTCCCTTTTTGATTGGGTGCTGGCAATGTCATTGCTTTACCAATCTTCAATCAAAAGCGTTTCGTGGATATTTCTATGGATTCCTAGCCAAACCTCCATGACATTGTGGTGTTTTGCAATGAAGACATGCTGATTTATTTCTTTCCAGATGTTCCAAACCACAAATCCTATGATGAGTGACCAAATGATATTTAGAAGCTTGCATTGGTATGGATCCTCCCCCGTGATTGGAGAGTGTTGATTACATCACTTTTAACTCTTTTGGTTTTGTTGTAGTTCACCTCCACTAGGTTCCAGATAGTATCTGCTAGGACATAATAATCTAAGAGGTGATCTATGGTTTCCGATTGTTCCCTACACATGATGCAAAAGGATAGACCATGAAATCCTCTTTTTAATAGATTATCCTAGGTGAGGATCTTACGATGAGTGAGAAGCCAAAGGAAAGTAGATATTTTTGGCCAATAATTGGAGTCCCATATTTTCCTCCATATGGGGTTAGGAGGTTCCAATTTCCTATTGGAGTAGAGTGAATATGCTTCTTTAGCTATGAATGTTCCTTTTTTTGTGTGCCCCCATCTGATAATGTATTCTTCCTATTGAACCTTTAGCCATCTCCTTTGTCATTCTGTCTAGATGATGTCCCTAAGTGCATTATTCTCCATTGGTCCCGAATCCTTGGGTTCTTTCCTTAAGCGAAATGATTTTTATTGGTTTCCTTCCAAAATTTCTTGAATGTTGAATTTTCAAACATGTGCATGATGTTTTGGTGATCCTGCAAATTATATATATTTGAAAGTTTAGGCAATTGCTGCTAGGAATCGTACCAAAAATTGGCATAGGATCCATTTCTAATTTACCCAAAACTGTGTTGTTGGATAGGAGCGTGCTCACAATTGGTCGCTCTCCAGATCAGTGAGTCAAGAAGCTCCTGGTCATACTAGATAAGCGTAGGAGTAGGCCTATCCTATGCATAGTTTTTGTACCAAAATAGTGCCCAAGGGGTGGTATTTTTTTCTATCCAATTCCACCAAATATTGTTTGAGAGAATCTCATTATTTTGTTTTTCATATCTTAAATCCTGAGGTCCCCGTCCTATTTGGATATGGTTACCATTTTATAATTGAAAAGTTCCCACTTATGTTGGTTACCTTCCCCTCCCTGATGTAAATTGTGTTGGAGTTTACATATGGATTTGAGGACCCATTTAGGGGAAAACAAAACAAAGAAAAGGTAAAGGGGCATAGATTTCAATACCGACTTGAGGAGGGTGATTCTGCTGGCTATATTTATGGTACTGAAGGTCCAAGAGGATATTTTTCTTCCCATCTTATCTAGCAATCATTTCCAGGAGGCATGTTTGACTGCAGCGTCAATAAGGGGAGCACCAAGGTATTTGGAGGGTAGGGAGGAGAGTGAAAAAAACCAGTGATTTGCATTGATTTGTCAGATCGGTATTGAAGAAAAAACCAGTGATTTTTCAAGGTGTATAGTGGTTCCAGAGGCCTCTAAGAAACTATTGAGGACATTTGAAATACATCAAGCTTCTTGGACTAAACAATAACCAAAGAGGATATTATCATCAACAAACAACTGATAGGTATCGAGTGGATTACTATGCAAGGTGAGACCTTTTAGTGACCCTTTCGAGAGTTTCCTTTTAAGAATTCTGCCCAAGCCCTCAAAAATCAGGATGAAGAGAAGGATGAATGCGGATCTCCCTGGAGAATGCCTCTAGAAGGGGATAAAGTAGAAGAGGGTGCTCCATTAACTAGGATAGAGAAAAAAACAGAGGAGTTAAGAGAAAGAATCCATTTCGTCCAATCTTGACTAAAGAAAAAATCTAGGATCATTTTTTCAATAAATTCCCAACTGAGTTTGTCAAAGGATTTGGAAAAATTAAGCTTAATAAGCATTCCAAGTTTTTGGTGGTTTTTAGAGAGTGTGTAATTTCATAGGGTAGAATGATCCCATATATAATTTTCCTTCCTTCCAGATAGCCAGTTTTCTTAGGGGAGATGAGCAATGAAAATAGGATTTTGAGTCGGTGAGGCTACGACTTTGGTAATGATCTTGTAAAATACATTGCAAAGGGATATGGTGCAGAATTTACTTGGAGTTGCAGAAATATTTTTCCTTTGGAATCAGAGTAAGAAAAGTCGCGTTGAGAGCTAGCAATACCCAAACTTTTTGGCGTGATTCTTCCACTACCCATCAAATTTCAATTTTTATCATATCCTAGCAGTGATGGAAGAAATTAGTGGTAAAACCATAAAGTCTCGCTGATTTATCATCTTCCATTTGATTGATAGTTGTATCTACTTCTTGTAATGAAATGATCTTCATTAGTGTAGCATTGTGGTCAGGAGTAAGGATTTTTTTAATGCAATCAGTGACTTTTTTATGGCTTAATCCGTTGAGGGGACCGGCTCCAAGAGAAGATCTTGGAAGTGGTTAATGATCTCTTTTTCAATATCTTCATGTGTTTCTAGAATGGTTCCATTCTCTGACTTTAGACTGGAAATGCGATTGTGGTTGTGGTGCTGAATTACCGATCGATGGAAGAAGGATGTGTTTTTTTCCCCTTCTTTGGGCCACCCAACTGTGGACTTTTCTTCCAGGAAATTTCTTCTTTCTCGCACCTTTTGTTGATATTTCCCATGATCTCTTTTATTTCAGTTTATTTTCAACTATTTTTCCTTCCTTCATGGCAATAATCTGAAGCTTTTTCAGGTCCCCTTCCAGGGCGCTTTTGGCTTGAAAGATGTTTCCAAAGGTGTTATGGTTCCAACTTTTGAGTTTTCCCTTAAGGATATTTAATTTTTGCTACATTACCTCCATATTAGAGAGACTCGAGGCGTTCATGTCCTCCCACCATCCCTGAACAGAGTCTTTGAAGGAAGGGTGATTGAGCCATAATTTTTTGAATCAAAAGGGCTTGAAAGAGTGAGCTTCTGTGTTTTTCCAAGTGAAGGAGACAGGCCAATGATTTGATCCATCTGAGGGAAGAACTTTAGTGGTTGGGAGAACTCCAGTATCCAAAATATTTTCTAAGACCATAAATATGTCCAACCTTGAAGCTTAAGCTTATCTCCACCTCTTTTGTTATTTCTGGTAAAAAAAACTTTAGAGGTTGTGAGGTCCATGAGCTTGCTATCTTTTATGACTGATTTGAACATGAGATCCTTAGTGGTGATCATTATTCTTCCTCTCTTTTTTTTCATTGAGAAAGGTGATCATGTTAAGATATCTACCAAATATAACCAAATCATGTGAGTGTTGTTGTTTGAACCAATCCACATAGAGGAGCAAATTAAACTTTAGAGTTGAGGTTTGAGGGCCATAGATATTAAGTGGGAAGCCATGACGTTTTGTTCCCAGGATGTTCAAGGAGGAAGAAAGTGAGCTAGGGGTGGAATAGAAAATATTAAATTCAATTAAGGAGGGATCCCAAACCATGTAAATGCCCCTCGATGTACCACAATCATCATTAGCTATACTTTAACAACTCCATTAAATTTTGGAAATCAGGATCTAAAAGATTTGGCTAGAGCATTTGATTTCTTGCAAAAAGAGAATTGTCGACTTATCCTGCAATATTTTATTTTTTATCATCCTATATCTGGATCTCCCATTGAGGCCTCTTATATTCTAGGATATAATTTTCATTGAGAATGGGTTTATAAAGTAAGAAAGAATTTAGTTAGTTGGGTGTATTGGTATGATTCAACTAACCTAGTGCTGTGCGTGTTGATTCTTTACAGATCCATCTTTCTTTCTTTTTTTTATTATCTCTCTAGACCTTTTTCTTGTCTTTCGAATGTATAATATGGATGCTGAGTTTGTTTTGAGCTTTTTATTTAGCTAGAGCATCCTTCAGGAGTTGGATCTGAGTTGGGGGTATAGAATTAAATTATTTTCAAGTGCATGCATCTTCCATTCCTAACAAATCCAAGCCTCCTATTTCTATTTCCACCATTTCTTTGTCCATGAGAATTTTGAGACTGCTTTCCTTCTGGGGTTGTGACAGGTCGAAGGTGGGTTCTGTTTGTTTTTCCTTACCATTTTGTGTGTCCATTGGATTTTCCTCTTCTCTTGGTCTTTGGCTATCTGTGTTTCCTCCTTATTTAGTATTTGGTTCCTTTATCTCTTCTCGAAGCTCTTCCAAGGTCTCAAAACTATTACTGGTTGTGGGTTGATCTGCTTTTCTCTCCATAAGTCGGTACCTTCTGTTTTATCTCTTTTTTCTTTCAAATTTTTGGAAACCCTACTCATATTTTTTCGGTGCAGGTATGAGGTTGGGATTGTTTTTGTTGAGAGGGAAGTCTCTGTACAGGTGGCCATGCTCGTGACACTTGCGACACCTGAATGGGACATGTTCATAGTTCAACGATTGAATCCATTCAAATTCTTCATGCATCGGGCTTATTAAGTCTGGGAGTTTCTTTTCCATGTGCATGTAGACATAGATTCTAATGTAGGATGTATATTTGTTGTGATTTGTTTTCTCTTCTACCCGAACATAGATTCCCATATTATTTCTATTGTCTATGAGTGTTTCTTCATCCCAGTACTCCTGTGGAAGTGAGTACATGTGAATCTAAATTGGGCCCAAGTAAATTCTTCCTTCTCCAGGTTAATTCTTTCAATCTAGTTTTTTAGGTACAACCCTCTAGAGTTGAAAAAATACAGTCCACCATTTTCAACTCATGCTTCATCCTCTATCCCATGGAAAATGATGCTAAAGAAGCCTTTGGATCCGAGTTGGAGATCGTAATGGGATTTGGGTTTCCATTTTGATTCAATCCATACTCTGAGTGCTTGCTCTGATGGAAAGATGCCTATAAAATTACCTATTAGTGCATGGTCTCTCATTCAATGTGTTATTTCATTGATCTTTTCTACCGACTGGGTAATGCAAGGTCTTTTCGGGGTTTTTTGTATACAAGTAATGGTATTATGTGTACCTTTTCTATGTCCACCGTTTCCTTCTTAGGTTTCTTGGATGATTGTCGCCTCCAGGATCAAGATTTAAATGGTGCCAATGTGCAAGGTTTATGATGCACCCTTGTCAGAAGGGCCTTCGATGTCGGGCGTGTTAAGGATAGGACAGGAGGGGCTTATTCCCCCCCCCCCCTGGTGCTTCCATACAGTTGGTCAAGATCCGTGGCTGAGTCTTGTAAGTATGCAAGTTAGGGAAGGCTCTGCAGTACCGTTGTTGTGGTCGTTACGACCAAACCTTAGTCATTCCTTAAAGAGTTGCATATCTCTTGTTCATCTTGGAATAGACATATTCCAAGAATTAGCATCAATTTGGGGCATATGTTGATAGGGAAGATCCTATACCTTATTTTAAGGCTTGGATTATGAAGTTTGATAGAAACTGTGAGGTGTTAACTAATTCCCTTGGAAGGCCAAATCCAATATTTCGGCTAGAGGCAATGGCTAGAGCCTAGAAAATGTGGCATAAGGTGTTATTGATGATTAAAATCCCAATATAGGCAAGGATTTTGATAGATATGTAATTAATTTTTATAGCGTGAATTTTTTTGGACTCCATAGGCCATTTAGAATCTTTGTTTATATGTGATTTGGGCAATGCCATGGATTTCACTTGATAGTATTTTAGTTGTATGCACTCTTTCTATATACCCATGAGAGACTTTACATATTTTTGTATAGTGCCTTTTAGGGTTGCAAGGTTTCTCCTGGATTCTGTCATGTATGATAGTATGTGATTGACATGTAATCAAAGACACGAACCTCCCTATGTATCTTGATGTTGGTAAAGCCTGTTGTTGAGCTATGTTTCCTTGACCTTAACCAAAATGCACCTTTCAGTCAAGGGAAAATATTTGTTAAGCATGGGAAGCTTCTATACCTTATTTTAACACTTGGATTAGGAATTTGCATAAAAAATATAAGGTTTTGATTAATGTTCTTGGATGACAAACTTCGATATTTTGGATAGAGGCAAGGGATTTACCATGTTTTTTTATGTATTTTAGGGAAGACATGAAATCTACTTGAATTTTTCTTTTAGTTGTATGCAGCCTTATAATATACTTGAGAAACTTTGCATATTTGTGAATTTTGGTTTGGATTCACAAGGATGCTTGTGAATATACATATGCAAATAGTGATTTTTTTTTTTAAATGAGTAAATTGGGGTTTGGTTTTGATTGGGCATGTAAATTTCTCTATGGGCATATAAACTAAAAAATGTTTGGTTTCAAATCATATTAGGGAATAGAAATTATTGAAAAATAGGGAAACTAGCATGAGAGGATTTGGTGTATACCTAACCATGAAGAGATTGATACCTAAGGTCGAGCCTGTTTTCCTTTTATCACCCAAATCATGTTCACCCTTGCTTGTTTTGGTCGACCTGAACACGTTGTTGTGCATGGTTGTGGAGAAAATGACGTGCTCTTCCCGTTTTAAGCATAAATCATGTTTTACATAATGCATGGCATTTTTGTACACTATAACACATGTGTGTTTTAGAGAAACATAATGCTCACAAATTTTACTTAACTATCCTAATTGGAAAGCATGTTGGAAGGCTTAGGACAAGGCTTGACAAATTTGGCATTGCTTGGGATGATTTATGTTTTATGGATCTTGAATCATTGGCTTCAATATACCATTGCATCTAAAAGGTCCCTCAACTTTGTGCACTTACCCTATAATGAGACCAAATTTATCCCTTACATAGTTTTTCAAATTTCATTTATCTTTAAATGATGAGCCTCCTTGTGATCCATGATTGAAAATAAAATACGATATGCCATCTCTCTTAGAAATTTCTTGCAACAGAAGTGTTGTGAGTCATGGAAGTCAAGTTTGGGCATAGCGAAATTTTTTTGGCATGCCTAATTCTATACTCACTAAACACATCATGGTTACTAAATGATTGCACATGATTATGAATCCTACTGTGTAAAACCACCTAAATCTTCCTGACATTGAAATAAGGATTTAGTACCACACTATGGATTCCCCATCCATGAAACAATGATCAATGATGAAGTCATTAAAATCTCAATCATTGAGAGATACTTTCACCATAATAACACAAGTGTTATCTTCCACGAAGGCCCATAATTTCTTTAAATGCATGCATCATGCGAAATTATAAAAATGTAACAAAACTTTAAAACATGGAATAGTAATCAAGCGACC
Source organism: Pseudotsuga menziesii (assembly GCA_001517045.1). Lineage (NCBI taxonomy): Eukaryota > Viridiplantae > Streptophyta > Pinopsida > Pinales > Pinaceae > Pseudotsuga > Pseudotsuga menziesii. The sequence continues at coordinate 172,231 of LPNX010958924.1, forward strand.
ATGTTTAAAATTAAGCATATGCATTCAGTGTTGAGGTCGCCCCCATGTTAATCTATATGGTTGTTCAAGTGAAGAAATTCAAACTACAATCTTTAAGCTCAATCTTATTATTGCATATCATTATATTCTTTTTATAGTTGACAGTCTCTTCCACTTCCCTACACACCAAAAACCTAGTAACTTAAAATTATTTTCTTAAAATCACTTGATTGATATTCGTCCCTTATAGTGGTTTTGAAATCATGTATAAAGAATCAAATTTCTTAAGTCCCTTTTGGGAATAACCTAGAAGAATATAAATTGGCACTTAAATAACTAATGTGTGCCAATAACCTATGGTTGAAGGCTTCATAACTTGTCCACCATCTTTACTCATTGATAACCTCTATTTCACTTACTTTAGGTTTACACATTCTGTATTCATAGTGTTCATTTTTTGTCGTTCTTGCATTTCTAATTGAAAGTGTCATATGAAGAACACAACATGAGAGTCTAAAAACTAGAACATTAATGTTAAGAACGAAGTTGATACTAAGAGAATTCGAGGTATTATGAATTACTTTTATTTTGATAGGAAAAGGAAATACCCTTACATTTCTCCCATCATGATTATACCAAACCAATGCCCAAGTTACAATTTGAGGTAGGCTTCATTAAAAAAAGGACTAAATCAAAATCCAAAGGAAGGATTTTTTCAAATCAGGATGATTATTAGACTTAGCAATAAAAAATGTCAATTTGAGAATTCAATCCTTTACGAGAGTATATATTAGAAGATGATAACAATATCTATCTTTTCTCTCAAATGATTTTAATTGGAAATAACGGATCCCAAGATATGATTAGCTTCAATTCATTTAAGGATTTGATCCTTCTATGAATATCAAATGATCACCTTCTAAATTACAATTAGTCACTTTGGTCCGTTCTTCAAAATAGTGGCAAGAGGTTAAACATAAGAAGAGAATAAAAAATAAAGGGTGACAAATAACATATAAATTTGTTGGGTAATTTAACTCTTGTAAGTGTAGTATGAACATGTGTTAATGTACATGTTTATATACTTTACTTAAACATTATATAGTGAGATTAGTTAGCCACAATAAATATCAATTTGAGAATCCAATCCTTCCTTAGGGTATATATTAGAAGATATCCATACTATTAGTTAAGTTGCCTCTTCTTCAAAACAATGGTAAAGGGATAAAAATAATAAGGGAAAATGGGAATAAGTGCATTATGTACATTTTCTTATGTACGTGTTGTATACAATTGAATTAATTTTTTTAGTATTGGGCTTTAGTCACATGTAGAATGTGATTTAATTTGACAATATAATAGATATTTGTGACTTTTTCCTCTAAAAAATGATATAATAATTGATAGGTCTTTCAACCTGGAACAAATGTTATCTTACATGACAACATCTCCCCCATATTGTAGAGCACCTTTCTCCTCTCTGTGCAAGAATTTTAAGGGTCAAAATGAAGTTTTAAATTACTTTGCTACTCTCAGTGCAATCATAAAAAATAATAATAAGAAATAACACATGCGTCAGTGTGTTGTATCATAATGGTGAGAAGGAAGTTGTCCTATTAATTTTTTTATATAAAATAAAAATAAGAAAATAAGAAAAACAAAAAGAAATTGCTTGAATAAGAAGGCATGCATCAATGTCTTGTAGCATATTGGTGAGAGGGATGTCTGATATAGTTTAGTGGTGAAAGGTTTGCATATTTAATCCCTCTCACGGATTTGTATGAAGTTATATGGAGTCTATAATAGTAAATGGATTAATTTTTTTTATAAAAAAAACTAAAAAATAATAATTAATAAAATTTAAATTTTAAAAATGAAAAAAAAATAAAAATTTGTTTGGCTTCATCTTCGGGAGAGGGAAGTGTCAATCTATCACTTTAAAAAAAGGTGAAGATGATGCCCCATGGCTATAAAATTAGGTGAAAATGATGTGCCATGGGTATAGATTATATATTTAACTCCACCTTTACATTTTCAAACTATCCGACTGAGTTCACCTCTGCAGCTTTATGTGGAAAGCTTTGGGTAACACTCGATAAAAAGTGCCCTACGCATCACACCCTAACTTCTACGCTAACGAGCGAGAAGTTCATATGACCCTTGATTCAAAAGCGTCGTAAGAATGTTCGTGGGGTAAGAATGTTGAATGGCACCTATAAAAGGAATCCTGCCATTGATGGTCCGCAGTTTGTAATAACGATATATGACCCTTTGAATTGCACCTGGAAAAGGATTCCTCCCATTGATGATCCGGACTTTGAATGGTTTAAGTGCGTTGCTGTGAATGGGAAGCTGGTTCTCATAGCTGGAGTCATCCTGTCCAGCAGTACTATGAAGAATGTATACATTTATGACTTTCAGTCAGGGAGATGGAGCCCTGGAGCTGACATGCCTATACCTAAAGCTCAATCCTTCATTGTCTGCACTGTCTCTTCTTCCAATGGACTTGTCTACGTCGCCGGCGGAGACACTCTGGGTGCTGCAGCAACTTATAACGTGGAGGAAGACAAGTGGGAAATTCTGCCTCCAATGATCCCAGTGTAATAACGATATATGACCCTTTGAATTGCACCTGGAAAAGGATTCCTCCCATTGATGATCCGGACTGTGAATGGTTTAAGTGCGTTGCTGTAAATGGGAAGCTGGTTCTCATAGCTGGAGTCGTCCTGTCCATCATATTATGCATACATGGTATATATGCTTTATTTATGATATTTTATTTATTTTAGTTGTTTAAACTTTTATCAACAAAACAAACAATCATATTACGCATGTATGGTATATATGCTTTATTTATGATATTTTTTATTTTAGTTGTTTAAAATTTTATGAACTAAACAAAACATATTGAATATTGAGATTTTATATTTTAATTTTTTCAAAAACACTCAATAAAACATATTTGTATTTGATATTTAAGAATTAGAATTTTAATTTATTATTTAAGATATCAATTTTAAAAAATAAAATATTTTTTATAATTATATTTTTAACTAAAATTATATAAATTATTTTACATAAAAATCATAATAAAACATTTAAATTTCCAAAAACACTTGGGAAAACTATGTCTAATCAAAGGTAAAATTAATCAATGCCATTTTAATATGATCTTGGGAAATGATGTCCACTAAGCCAAAACATTCGTGTCTAAAGCAAACACAAGCATTTTAACTCAACTTTCCCACTTGCATTCATATCCTTTCCATTTTTTAATGTTTCTCCTAAACAAAATCCATAATTGTCTAAATTTTAGAAGTGGTATACAATCATAGTGGTATACAATCATAAAGACCAAATCATCAAAATAATCCCATGGAACGCCAAAGAAGCAATAAATAAGTAAATGGAACACCAAAGAAACAACAAATATAGTAAATCAGAGAGCTTGACCCATAAACCTTACTATCACAAATAAATTACATGGAAACTTCATATAAGATTGTTTTTTAACTCTGTAGTGTCCCTGGTTACCTCGGTGGCATTTGGAGGCAAGGGGAGACCTTTTAGAACAACCAAACTGAATTTTTCTTTAATACAATTTTATTATCCCTTCATTCATCCAAACAGGTATTGAAAGAACCTTCCAAAAGATCTCGCTTCCAAAATTCACTCAAACAATCCATCCTAAATGTTTAGCTTCGCCTAAGGACCAAATCTGATGGCCTTAATTTCATCCCATCCCTTAATTAAGCTTAGCAATCTAATCTATTGGTTGATAATCAATCCCAATGACTTAATTACTTATGTAACCCTTTTTTAACAATGCAAAGGGGGTCTAGGGGGGGTGAGCATGAACGCGAGTGCAAGGGTTTGTTTGTAGAGGTGTAGGCGTAAGGAGAGTGTCACGGGAGCTGCAAAACCCCTGTTTCTTTAGCATGGCGGGGATGGCTCCTCAGAACCAGGTACCCAAGGAAGGAGAAAACGAAATTGGGGACGAGAAGAGGGATGGAGACGGGAGGGGCAGACAATCAAGCCAAGGAGGGTGTCTTCCAAAAGCCCTATCTATTCAAGCCATCTAGGTAAAATTCGAGAAGGTAACGAGCAAGATCGACCTATGGAAGGAGAAGGCTCTCATCAAAAAATTTGTCAGGGTGTAGCCAAGGGAGAGGGATCTTTTTCGCTGGATGAAGGCTATGTGGAACCCTAAAGGCCATTATGATCTACATCCAGGGTCTAAGTGTTTCTTCACGATCATTTTCTTCAATCAAGAGGATATAGATCGGGTTCTGGAGGGAGGTGCGTATTTTTACTTTTCAGCAGGGTTATACCTTCGGCCCTAGAAAGAACAATTTAATCTGGAAACTAAAGATATGAGGGTTGCCCCTATTTCGATCCATATATTATCTTTTCCCTATGAATACTGGGCTTTGGGAACCCTGCAATACATTGTTAATACCTTGAGGGAGTTTGTGAAGGTGGCTAACCATACTAAACATGAAAGATACATAACCTTTGCATGCATTTATGTATACATGGATCTGTCAAAAGAATTACCAGAGGAAATAAGCCTAAACTAGGATGATGAAGAATGGATCCAACCCATTGACTATGAGCAACTTTCATTCCAATGCAAACAATGCCATGAATATGGACACTTTGGGGGAACTTCCTAAAGAGAGTTCAATCTTATCCTGTCCCAAGAAAACGTCAAGGAGGAGAGCTTGACGAGGAAGCGTTTAGACAAGTCAAAATTAGGAGGAGAAGTGGAGCAGGTGGTCCCCCAAAACCTCGGAAGGAAACCCCAGAAAAGAAACGCAGCTCCAGTAACCCCTTCAAGATCTTGGAGGAGGAGGGTGCTAAAGGGGCGATTCTAAAAGAGGGGAACTCATCAGGGCACCATGCAGAGAAAGAAAAGGAGGCAAATGATGAAGGGGAGCAGCAGACCCCGATGGAGGTAGTGGACTAAGATGAGGTAGAGGAAATGGATTTGGGAGAGTTGGATCTGGATGCGATTGAGGAAGAATGCGAAAAGAAGGGACATGGGTATGTTTCTCACAAGCAGATTGAGATTCTCCAAGAGGCCATTATCATAACTCGATCACATCAAAATCTAAGGATCGCAGTAGAATCACATAAAGGTAGTAAAATCAAATCACCGGAGGAAGAGATGAAGAGGGGAAGGAAAATGACTAAGCAATGAATCGTAGAGATAGGTGTAAAACTCATCAAATTAGGTCAGTACCCAACAATCAGGGCAACCTTCTCTGAGGTAAACAAATTTATTCAATGAACATAATATCCTAGAATATTAGGGGGTGAAACCATCCTAGGAAGTGGACAACTTTCACGGGGACTTCACTTAGTAAACCTCTCACATAGCACATACGATAGTGGGATATTAAATAATACCCTTAATTTCCATAGATATTGACCCAAATGCTTTTTGTTGAAACCCCCTCCCAATACTTAAAACCTCCTCCCCACCCCTTTTTATACCTCAATCATTATAAACCACCCTACACACCCCCACCTTAAACCCCTCATCCCCCCAATACCTACAATATATTGGTTCAATTTTTGATAATTTTAAAACCCACAATATGAACTAACGTGATAGGATATTGTTCAACAAGTGAAGACCTCGTGACAAATTTAGCTAAAAATATTAAGCAAGAGAGACTGGATATCATTTTCCTCCAAGAAAAAAATGTAGTATAGAGGAGATGGAAAAGTTTAGGGAGAAGATTTGGAAATGAAGTAGGGTAATTGCACTAGATGCAGTTGGCATGGTTGGGGGGGTTGTTTTCCTAAGGAAGCCAAGTGTGGTAGACCTCAAGGAATGGTGGGCCACTCAGTTCTCATTGATCACAGATTACCATTTTTTAGAAACAAGAGTTAATGGTTCTCTGGTGACTGTTTACGGACCTAGTTCCTTTCACCGGAAATAGGCATTTCTGGATTTTATAAGATGGATACAAAGTCAAAAAATGGAAGGAAACTGGATAATAGGAGGGGATTTTAATATTATCACCAACTTCAGGTAGAAGAAGGGGGGTAGAAGGTTTATGGATATGTATCAGGAGGATTTCGATGATTTTCTAGCCCACAACTCTCTGGTTGATGTAGAGATTGGAAATGGCTGGTTCACCTAGAACAACAAGCGTGGAGGGGAGAAACTTATTGCCTCCCAGTTTGATAGATTTCTAGTCTCTAAAAATATAATGCATGGAACAAGGGAGATAATGGCCAATGTTCTTCTGGTAGCGAGATCAAATCACTGGCCCATTTGTCTCAACTAGGATTAGACAGATGCGTTCCTAAGAAAGCCTTTCATATTTGATCAATTCTAGTTGGAGCGCAAGGACTTTAAGTATATAGTATCCCAGTGGTGGCAGGAGCTAGTCCCCCCTCCAGGTATCGTGGTGTATCGCTTTTAGCAAAATCTTAAGGCCCTTGAGGCCAAAATACACACATGGAACATGGAGGATTTTGGGAATATTTTTTAGGATAAAAAGCAGCTAATAAGTGATATCTAGATTATCAATAAGAAAGGTATGGAATACGGGTGGGATGAGGACATGAAGGCCAAGGAAAAGGACCTACTATTTCAGTTGGAGTCCAGAGAAAGGTAGGAAGGAATCTTCTGGAAACAAAAGTCAAGGATCCAATGGTTGCAGGAGGGGAAAGGAACACCAAGTTCTTCCACAACTCGGTCCTTCACAATGGAAACATATTGAAAATCCATAAACTCAAAAGAGAGGATGGAATTTGGGTGTAAACTAGAAGGGAGATAGAGGAGGAGCTAACCCAACAATTTGCTGACATCCTCAATGAGGATGGGGGAGATAGGGGGAGGGACATAGCCAGAATTATTGGGATTATTCCTAAAGTTGTAACTAGAGAGAACAATGAAATGCTACTTAATCCAATATATATTCAGAAATTTGAGGAAGTTGTTCATCAAATGGCTCTGGGGAAGGCTCTGAGGCCTGATGGATTCACCTCGAACTTCTTCTACTACTTTTGGGATCTGATCGAGGAGGAAGTTTTAGAGATTGTTGAAGAATCTAGAATTAAGAGGGGAGTGATCAGAGCCTTTAATGCAACCTTTCTTACTTTAATTCCAAAAGAGGAAGGAGTAGACAACCCAGACAAGTTTAGGCCAATATCCCTGTGCAATGTGATTTACAAAATTATTTTTAAGGAGATTGTGAATCGCTTGAAACCTCTCCTACCCAATTTGATCAACCCTAAACAATCAAGATTTGTGGAAGGGAGGCATATTCTGGATTTAGTCCATGAAGTGATTCATTACTTGAAAAGCACTAGGAGACCGAGCATGATGATAAAATTAGATATTGCAAAATCCTATGACAAACTAAGTTGGCAGTACATGGACAAGATGTTGGAAGCCTTTGGGTTTGGCCTTGAGTTGGTGGAGTGGGTCATGAGTCTGGTAACGACCCCCTTCTTCAATATCCTCCTAAATTGGTCTCTGACTAATAAAATGATACATATTAACAAAATGATATGTATTAACAAAATGACACATGTTTAAATATTACCTCAGTGTTGGTTGTGTTATCCTCAGATTTGCTCCAACAAAATTTCAATTTCTGGCAGCATCCAAATGTCAAAGTGACCACTCAGAAAAGGCAAAAGCACGATGCCTTAGTCGTGTTATTGGTGATCCCTTTAGAAAAGGTGTTGAGAAAGGTCCTCAGTGGATGATAGAGCAAGATAGTTTTAGTGATTTGGGACTTTGCCTGCAGTGGCTTAAGTTTTTTGCTGCTAAAGTTGCACAATACTGCCCGTTCTTCAAATATTTTGTGATAATGGTGGAAAGGACCATCCGGTCAGAAAATTCCTTGAATTTGTTTGGGAAGAGTTGAATTCCATCTTTTCTGGAATTTTAAACCCCCAGTTGATACCGTGCTTTTCTACCAATTCAATAGATTTACTGCCCTTGAATGATCAAGTAAACCCTATTGTAAAGCGGTTGAGACGGTTAATCAAGAACTTTTCAATACTTAGATGTGCAATGTGGTAGTGGAAGATAGAGAATGAAACAAATGATGTGTCTCTTAAGTACCAGCATCTTAACAAGGGTCATGGATCAGTGCCTGGGGAACTTTATGAGGAGTTACATTCTGTCTTGAATAGTCTGAGGTTGATATAAAAAGAGTTTTTTATAATGTGCGCAAATGTAGTGTGCGATGAGAAAGCTGACGAACTCTTCACAAGGGTACAGGAATGCCATGTGGCATTTTGGAAAGTAGTTAATAGGCCCATGTTTGATTCTGGTATATTGTTAATATGTTGGAAAACGCTAAAAATTGACCAAGAGCAATTTAACAAAATTCTGCGTTATATTATAGCTGGGAAAGGGAGTGGTGCAAAACTTGTAACAGGGAAGGATAAAATTGGTACCAAGGGCTTCTATATTATGCCTACAATTTTCTCAAAAGTTCTTGTATGGGAATAACATTTCAGGGGATAACATGGCCATAGCTGCTGATGAAATATTTGGCCCTATACTATCAATTATGAAATTCAAAGATTTAAACAAAGTGATAAAGTGGGCAAATGATACTCATTATGGCTTGGCAGCAGGAGTGTTTACAAAGAATATAGAAACCGCGAACACTCTTACTCATGCCTTACATGTAGGAACAGTTTGGTTTAACTGCTTTGACATTTTTGATGCTGGTATACCTTTTGGTGGCTATAAAATGAGTGGAATTGGAAGAGATAAGGGTATATGATTAGCTTCTTTCATTCCAGTGTCCATGGTTGGCGACTCTTCGGTCGACAAAGGATATCGTTTTGATGTGCAGGCTAACTCATCTGCATTCTAGAGAAAGGAGCAGTTGTTATTGTAAGCCATAATGTTGATACCTAAACAGAATAGCAATGAGGCCTACAAGTACCTTTTCAAAGAGGGTGTGCTATATGCAAAGAAGGATTATAATCTTCCCAAACACCCAAAAATTGATGTTCCAAATCCGCAAGTCATCAATTTGATGTAGAGCTTCAAGTCCAAAGAGTATGTGAGGGATTCCTTTGCTTGGATGCATTATTACTGGCATTTGAATAATGATGGAATTGAATATCTCTGAACATATTTAAATCTACCTTCAGAGATTGTTCCTGCAATTTTGAAAAAGTCTGCAAAGCTTCTTGGCAGACCTATGGGTGGTCCACCTGGTGGTGATCCTCCTCCCAGAGGGCCTCACTTTGAAGGAGGAGATAGACCATGTTATAGAGACCGGGAACGATACTGTGGAGGCTCTCCTCGAGGAGCTCCTGGAGAATTTGGTGACAAGGCTAGGGTACCTGCAGAATTTCAACCTTCATTTAGGGGCTTGGGTGGAATACTAGGGTTTGGTCATGGAGGTGGTAGCTATGGTGTTGGACCAGCTCATCTAGCCCTCGAGTTAAAGCCATTGTCTCTCCTTTGAATAATCCAGCATGGTTGTAAGCTATTGGTTCTTACAATTAATTGATGTATGTAGGACACAACCCCTGATGAGATGGCTAGCTTGAGTCACAGGATCCAGGATCCATGATATTTTAAGTATTAAATATTGAAACTGAGTTCAAGCATCAAAGAAACCCATGTGTCAACACAAATACCAAATAAAAGAGTATATTAATTCTAGATCCAATTATTCAGGCAGAAAATCAGAATGAGCTCCAGATAATGAAGGTAGACAGTTTTAGAAGATTGACTTTTCTATTTTTGAAGAAATTCGATCCATAAAAGTAGGATTTGAAAAGTATATTAGAAGCTCATATGTTTTATATATAAGGAGAGTCACTAGATGAAAAGGTTGGTGGCAATTGGAGTGATGGAAATCCATTTTTGGTGACATTCTATATGACATGAAATACTCTACATCTTCAATACAGGTTCTGCTTTGATATGATTATGATTATGGTTTGGCTGTGTATCTTATGAATTGTATTTCTTGTGATTTATTCTGTATATGGTCAATTGAATCCCATTACATGATTCTTATGGTGAAATACAATTATCTTTTAAAATTTTAAAAACAAAGTCAGTCTCATTTCATAAATTCATGATCGTAGTTCCTTTGATATTGGATTTTGTATTCTGCTTTATGTTGTACAGTTCTTTAATGATTATGTGATTTTCCTATAGCTTTGATTACATACCAGCCCAGTTTTTTATCTTGATTTCATTGAATTATATTTTTGAAAAAGAGTTCTTTAATCTTGAACCCCTATAGTCTAGGTTCAACTTTAGGGATAACAGGTTGTTTGAGCCTCGGATACAACAGCACACGGTACACTACCACCCCCCTTAGAGGAATCAAGTTCCTGCAAAATTAAAAATTGCATATATTACCAGCATAGATCCAAATATTAGGCTCTATCAACCGTCGAGAGGGATCAAATCCATGGAGGTGCAAACCTCTTCTTAAGTATTGCACTCAACTATCAGCTTTGGTGTGATTTAGACCAAAAGACAAATCTTTTTCTTTAAGGTCAACATATAATATTTTATTATTAATATTTAATACTATTTATGGCCTACATATTATTTTTTTATTATTTTTTACTTTTTTAGTAAAGAACATTACAACATATCCCCCATACATGGTTTTAAAACCATGTGCAAGACCCTCCTAAAACTATGGGTTGTTTAGGAGGCCTTGCACATGGTCTTAAAACCATTTGCAATGACCTCCTAAACTGTGTACAATAAAACCATGGGTTGTTTAGGAGGCCTTGCACATGGTTTTAAAACCATTTGCAAGGCCCTCCTAAACCATGTACAATAAAACCATGGGTTATTTAGGAGTCCTTGCACATGGTTTTAAAACCATGTACATGACCAACATTGTTTTTGCGGATAATTCATTTTTTATTTTTATTATTTTGTTAACTAGGAGCATTACAACAGCTCCCCCATATTGTGTTGTTTTTTTTACCTACATTTTTTTTGCCAAAATTAAATTTTTTATTTTTTATTGTTTTGTTAGGTAGGAACATTACAACATATCCCCCATATTAGGTTTTTTTGTGGCCAACATTTATTTTGGAGGATAATTAAATTTTTATTTTTTATGGCCAAAATTTACAAGAGGAACATTACATGAGAAATGTTACATAAGGTTATAATATCTTCCACCTACTAGACTGTAAAGCACCTCTCGACGTAAAGAATATTTTAATATCTGTACAATATGGAAAAATTAAATTGAACAACAATAGATTTTTTACAATGTTCTTACCTGACAACCAGTCATTGTAGAGGTACCATGTGTTGGTCCATAACTGGCATGACCACACATCGTGCACACGTGTGGCTCTATCTGGGGCTTGTTACCACCTAAGTTGTACTTAGTGGTTTTCTATCAAGTGAGCCTGGTGAACCGGACAGGGATAACTTGTTCGGACTTCAAAGACCTTTGGAAGTACTTCTGGGAAGTGCTTGTTGTACTATATCACATGTTCATACCCCATGAGGGAATTGTAATAAATGTTCTAGCATGATAGTGT